>MJUU01053646.1:9972-41119 GCA_002080025.1 Modiolus philippinarum
ATTGATTGATTGAATATTGTTTAACGTCTACTCAGCAATATTTCAGCTATATCAAGACGAGAACAAGTTTGTTGATAAATAATCACTTTGGGGTATGGAAAGGGCCATGGGACGGGAAATTCTGACTGCCACTGGAAAAGTAGGGTGAAATCGTCAAGGGCGGGGAATTTAGCCTTGTAGCCGATCACCTACGGACCACCCCAAAAAGAGCTTGCTACAAGGGTTCTTTAATGTGCAGGAAGCGTGGCATTTCTCCCAACACGTGGACCTGAGTTTACATCCCATCCGAAAGATGGGTTGTGTATTTATTAATCCCGCACAACCACGGAATGGGTCCTATTTCTATATCCCGGGACCCTCGGGGTCAGCCTCCGTTTAGGAGGGGTCACACCCCGCAAGCCGGAGATACTGGGTCCTATTTCTATATCCCGGGGTTCCCTCGGGGTCCTCTGTTAGGATGGCTCCTACTCCAAGCTCAGAGGATGCTGCGGGCCTATTCTTCAGCCGGGACCGGAAAATCTAGATGAGATCTCGCATTTAAGTATAGATACTTATTTTAATATATTATTATAACATTTGTGAGCAATCAATCATTTTTCATTGTGTATATTTTAATTTTTATAGGATGTTATAAAATCGCAACAATTTAGTAATTTTTCTATCTGCAATTACTAATATGTTGATTTTTTGGATTAAAATAAATCTAATGATGTAATACATGCAAACTAAACTTGTCTTTTGTCAAAATAAAGTTATGAGAAACTTAAGGTGCTGTATTCTTTTTACTTTTTCATTTTTCTACATTCCAGACAGACACAGTTTGCTATTGCAAACACTGCATTGCCAGCAGAGATAATAGTTACACGTATGACAGTGATGAGAACCATTACGAGAGTCAGCAGGATAGTGACAGTCACCAGGACCGTGACAACCAAGACTCAGACACTGAGAATGTCCATGGCCAGGACAGTGACAACCAAGACTCAGACACTGAGAGTGTCCATGGTCAGGACAGTGACAACCAAGACTCAGACACTGAGAATGTCCATGGCCAGGACAGTGACAACCAAGACTCAGGATATGAACTATAATCACAGTGAGGGTTACGACATGGAAAGATTAGTAAGTTTATTACTGACATATGCTATGAATTAAGACATATTGAATTAAAGGTAGTTCGATACTTATAAAAATATCAGACAGAATTTTTTTCTTTTAAGATATTTTGTAGATCTTAACCTATATGTTCCAAAAATAAAATAAAAATGATATGTCACCTATCATATTTTCCTGTTATCTGGCTTTAAAAATCAATAAAATTTCATATTTTGCATGGGACACAAACATCTGAAGAAGATGAATGTACAATAATGTGTATTAGTCGGGGATGTTTAGAAAATAAAATGTCTTGGCATGACATCATAGTCATATTATTATAATTAGAAAATAAATAATTTCTGTTAGAACATACATGTATATTCTCCACTTTTGGTCATTTTAGTATAGTTATGTTTTTACCTTTTAATTGTGGTCCACTTTACCATGTATTTTGTTTATACTTATATTAATTTATGACCATTGCACAATGCATATTTGTATACTAAATAAAGATTTTATATTTTGCAGGCAGACTGAATAATTTTAATAATTGATCACCTGTAAGTTTTATTTACCTTACAATTTCTAAGCATAATTATAATTATAATGTAACATTTTTGTAAAAGAAAATTTGCTTGTTCAAAATTGACCGTCAATTGCACGATCTACATGCTCTTGGTAGAAGTGATTTCCTTTCCAACCTGGACATGCATGTACAAATACCGGTGTATTAACATTATTATTATATACCTCATTTATATAGCGCTCTTTTCATAAAAAAAATGTTCAAAAGCAAAATATCACAAGTAATCTCCTGATTACATTATAATTACATTATTTGAAAACCTTACGTTTTCAATCTTGATTTGATAGTCAAAAATATTTGCTTACAGTCTCTGCTTAGCTTTGCCTGTAAACAGCATTTTTGAGATTGATGCCCTCGGTTGTCAGTTTACTGTTATTACTTAGATTTCATAAAAGGAAACATTGTTTTAACATTTCGCACAATAGTCATAGTGTTGAGCAATATGCTATGAAAATTTAACTGTATCAAAATTTGACGCATGGTATATACATGTAAATATCTTATAATGTTATATCATATTTATCATTTGTACTATACTTACATCATTCTCTTATAGGTGACATTTTGAGGGAAAAACAAAGAATTCCCCAAAATGGCTTTTCTATAATTCCAAGGAGGACAATTACACTCATTTGGTAAATAAAATATATATAAAACTTCATTTTTTTATTTTGTTGTCATTTCTCCAATGAAACCAAACTTCGCAAGAAAATTTTAAAGGTGCATGAATAGAAAGTAAAATGATAATGATAATTATTGAGGTGTAAAACAGAATTCAAAGAAGACATTGCTAACAATAATTGAACATGGATTTATTTGATAGGATTAACAGGTTTAATAATGGTTTTAATTAGGGATGTCAACTCGGACAAGATTTATTACTCGAGTACTCGAAAGTTTTTCCGAGCGAGTACTCGAGTACTCGGAAAGAAGTTGTATGATAATTCCGATAGACATGTACAAATAATTTGAGAAGATATAGAAAAATACTCCGTAATACTATTTACATCCATTTTTATTTTCTCGCAAGTACATTTTCATAGCATTTTAATGTTCATTTACGGTCAACAACAATGCAATCAGCATTTAATTAACAGCTTTCAATTTTAATTGCTGATAATTCAATACAATTGGAGACAAAACAAACATAATTATATATCACTAATTTGTAAAGTTACTGACACGTGAAACACAAGATGCTACTATATGGGATCTCCAAGGGATTCCCTTAAACAGTGGTTTTTGTTGAGAAAAATCATAATCATTATTTCTTGAGAAAGCCAAATTCTCAATTTTGTAACTAAAAATCCAGCAACAGTTCATATTTGACAATTTTTATCAGACTGAAATAGTACTAAACGGGATATTTCGGATGTGGCATTTTAATGGTTCAAACATTTAAACGCAAATGTGATGAAATGCATTTTCTCTTATTTTCATCCAGTTTTCACATTTCCTGAACGGTGTGGAAACATTTGTTCTCCTCTCTAGAGAGGAGAACAAGTTTCGTGAAATTTCCCGCCAAATTTATTCGGAATACAATCCTCGGTGTTTTTCGTCAGTCCTAAGAGAAACAATTTCCACAACTTAAACACGTTAATTATGAAATTTCTCACTTCTCGTTAAATAAATTTTCAAATCTTTAAAAGCTCGGCAAGCCTCGCTTTCAAACATTTGAAATTTATTTAACTCGATTTGAGAAATTTCATAATCAACTGGTTCTCGTTGCGGAAACTATATTTACATATCACAGAAGAGATAAAAAACGTATATTCTAGATATTAAAATAGAAAGCCGAGTATTCGAGTACCAGTTTAACTAATCGATACTCGGTACGTCCGAGCGATACTCGAGTACTCGTTGACATCCCTAGTTTTAATGCAATAAAATTTTTATTCTAAGAATATGTGCTACTGCAATACAAAATCTGTCAAATATTGTTAGAAAAATAGTTAATTTCCTTGTGATTAGAGAAATTTCAAATACTTTTTAACCAAAAACTGCAACATTCCGGATGTCACAAGTAAATGTCAGGATTCGATTAGTTTAAAACAACGGCAGTATAATACCGAAGGAACAAAGCACAAGATTACACAAATCAAAGTCCAGAGACAAGGCAAAAGCAAGAACACCAAAAGACGGAAGACCAAAGACACCACATGCCCACAAAACACACGAACGTTACATATACAACACAAAAAACTAAAGCACTAACAGTGTGAACTCTCAATAAACAAGAGTGACATCAGGTGCCCCGGAAGGGTAAGCATGTCCTGCTCTGTGCACAGCACCCGCCACACTGTCAGTGGGTCAATTCAGGGTAAAGTCGAAACCGGTAATGTCAAATCAGGGAAGACGCGAATCTAGCTGAAAATGTCAGTTTTTATTTGTGACACTGACATTTCATATCTATCTATGATGTCGTGGTGACGGCCATAGAATTTCTGAAGGGACGAAAGTAACAAAGGCTGAACATATCCCTGACTCAGCAGTTTTTGTGACAGTGCTTTTGCTCTTTCCACAAAGTCACTGTATGTACTGCACGCTCTACAGTAACGAATTAATTGTGAAATATATACTCCATATGCTGGGGATGCAGGTATATTGCTGCAGAGAAAAGGAAAGTTCACAATTGGAAAGTCAAAATCATCACGTTTGTCATATAATCTAGATTTCAGACGTCCATGTTCGTCAATGTACAACAAAAGGTCAAGGTATGAAGCAGAATCGGGTGTATCGGTTGTCTCTTTAATTTCAAGTTCACTGGGGTAGATACGATGTAAATATTCTTTAAATTTTGGGTTATTAAGAGAAAGTACATCGTCTATATATCTGAAGCTGAAATTAAAAGTCTGGGCTAGCTGTTTTTGTTTCTGTTGTATCAGCCCTTGTAAAAACTTTGCTTCATACGAAAAAAGGAAAAGGTCAGCTAAAAGTGGCGCACAATTTGTTCCCATAGGAATCCCTATTGTCTGTTGAAAAACACGGCCTCCACATTCAACAAAAATGTTGTCGATCAATTGATGATCTCTCTGCATTTTTAAAATGCATGTTTAAAAATGATCTCTCTGCATTTTATCTTTATATTAATTTATAATTGAACTTATTACTCAAATATAACTTGTGAAACAACGGCAGTAGAATACCGAAGGAACAAAGGAGGGAAATCCACAAAAATCGAAGTCCAAAGACACGGCCAAAACAAGAACACAGAAAACAATGGAGCCAGACACAAAACAATGACGTTAGACAGACACAAAGCACAGAAATAGAAATCACAACATTCAAAACAAAGGCACTCACAGTGTGAACTCCAGTGAAACTGAGAGTGACATCAGGTGCTCCGGAAGGGTTAGCATGTCCTGCTCTGTCAAATCTGCAGGATTCATCTGCAAATATGCCATTTAATTGTTCTAAGCGATACATTAGTTGTCTGAAAACATTGTTTAGAAAAACAAGGACTGTTTAATGTGACTCTAAATACCGAAAAACGTACCCCTACCCCAATAACTTTTCCCTATAATAGTCATTTTTTTACTATATTCACATAAAAATAACCAAAACACACAAAATATGCATTGCATATAACAATGTTGCATAATTTCTATCAAGATTTGTCATTTTAAGTCCCACTTGTCAGCTTAAACTCAATATTTTACAGAATTGAAGAAATAATTGGAATTTTTAGCATTTCAGATTTGACCTAAATTCACTTTTAAATAGTTCTTTGTTGCAAATCTGGAGGATTTATATGCAGATATGCCAATTCATTGTACTAACCGATATACAAGTTATCTAAAAACAATGTTTAGAAGAACAAGGAGTGTTCAATATGACTCTAAATACCATAAATTTTACCCCTACCCCCAGAAAATGATGCTTAAAAATCCCCAGGATATGTTTGTCTGTATATTTATATAAACAAAACATACTAATATTTTACTTTCTTTAAAAAATGCATTTTATGTATCGCAATATGCAATTTTAACGCCAAAATATGGGTAAAATTGTATATTTTGGGCGATTTTCGTGAAAAATGGGATTTTTCAGCATTTCGGAATTTTACAAAATTCAAAGTTGAATTTTTGTATAACTGTCCATTAACCACACATATGATCTTATTTGTGATATATGGGAGTCTCTGTGTATTTTGGTGTTTGAAATGATATGTTATTGGACCTTTAAACACTGTATAAGCTTTTCAAGCTGAATAAAATGAACTAAAATTGAGTTGAATATTTGTGGTAAGGGGTTATATGTTTGTACTTTATGAGACTGTAGTTATTCTAGAATGTTTAAAAACACATTTTCTTATGGCTTAGATATAATGAAAGGATATCTAATCAACATTTTCAAGTTATATATCAATTTTATGAAGTATTTGCATCTCAAAGTCAATTCTCAAAAACGGAAAATTCATATTTTGCATACAATTTCGAGCAGAGGAGTCAAAAAGAGACTTCTTAAAAAGTTTAAATCTACTTAAATGATCTTCTGTGTGTCAGCTTTAGTGAAATAAATACTAGAATTCCAATAAAACATTAATCTTTAATCATTTAGAGCCTTGATATTTCATATTTTCCCTTAATTTTTAGGGGAGGGGTGCTAATTTTGACATTTCTGAACCTACAATACGTCTGAAACTAAAATGTTTGCACACGATTTGTTGCTAACATATCATAAACCATTACTACATCGGCAATTATTAAATATATATTCAGGTTTTTACGACCATAAAGTCAGAAAGTCGAAATTGTGAAAAAAATCTAAAATTCCGAAAATTCCCATTTTAAAAAAAAATGTGTACCGAAAATCAAAAATTTATGGACTTAAATGGTTTTATTTTCCAATATTGTATCACAACTGATAAGTTATGCATAAAAACTAGATCAAATGTCGAGGGTTGTTGATCTGAAAGGAATTGACAGCCTAAAATTGTCCCTTTCGCAATTTTTTTTGCAGGTGGAGGGGTACATTTTTTTGTATCCCCAGGTCCTAAAAATTGAGTAAAGTGCCCAAACTTGAGTTCATTGTAAAGGATATTAAATTAGCTTTAATTTGGTACCAAATTTCAGTACATATTACTTATCATTAAATAATTATGGAGCTTAAAAGATGAAATTTAGGTTAAAACGAAAATACAAGAGTTTTCGTGGTGTACTAAAAAGTGGCCCTATACTGTCTATGCGTGCAGGTTGTGTTCATGTTAACATGTTTTATTTTGAAGAGGGGATATAGGAGGACTGAAAAAAATCGGTCTAGATGGGAAGTGGGGGTGCACGGAAAGTGATTTCAGCCCATGGCCTATATGTAATTAATGCAAATTATATTTGATTGCTGTCTTGTTATTATACTCCCGATATTACAACACACTGCTAAATCTTAGTGACCTCCTTAGTACAATTCGGTATATTCAGTGTCTTTTTGCTGAAAGATGTCAGTTCAAATCTGACAGGAGGTATTCTTCTCAAAGATGTCAGTATATTTCTGGCATTAGGCATGTGATGCTTACTTTGTAACTCAACTTCTGAATGTTGCCTTCATAGATAATGATTTTGTGTTTATCTTTCTTAATCTGCCTCCTTAGTATAAACTATTAAATTCAGCGTCTTTCTCCTGAAAGATGTCAGTTCAAATCTGACAGGAGGTATTCTTCTCAAAGATGTCAGTATATTTCTGGCATTAGGCATGTGATGCCTACTTTGTAACTCAACTTCTGAATGTTGCCTTCATAGATAATGATTTTGTGGTTATCTTTCTTAATCTGCCTCCTTAGTTTAAACTATTACATTCAGCGTCTTTCTGCTGAAAGATGTCAGTTTGAATCTGACAGGAGGTTGTGTGGTAATGATTATATCTTGTGATTTATCGTCATTAGGTTAAAATGGTTGTCATCAAATTATTGTTAAATTACCAGGATATAGAACCTAAAATAAAAAATAATTGAAAATTCTATAGGGATAATGCACGAATATTGATTAATAGTATCCCTTATAGAATTTCATATTGCACGAGCTTATGAGAATATATATTTATATATATATAGATGACACCACAAAATCCCGATCATTACCATATTTTATCCACTAGAAATAGTTAAAATTTTAATTGCGAAGCTTCCTGAGCTTCTTAAAATTTTTTATTTAACTATTGAGACTGGATAAAATATTGTAATAATCAGGATAAACTGGTGTCATCTTTAATGACAAATGATAACCGTTGAGAATTGTATTCCAAATAGATTTAGCAGGAAATAGCACACGGCTTTATTCAACATAAGTTGAATATGAAATTTATCATACTCAGATTTAAACTTAACATATCATTAGAGAAACACGTATTCCTTTAGAGACAACATTCCTGAATCTTCATTTATTTCATAATAAATTGTGCAATATTTATATGAAATATCTTGGAAACAAATTTTGTCTTGTCTACTGATTGACATTATTTAAGTAAAGAATTTATGAAAACACTTATTTGTTCATTAGGCTTAGAGTAGACTCAATCGTTTAGGTATCACAATATCGACAGCGACAAAAATTAGGCTCCTGGATGAGTGTGGAGATTTAAACTCTAAAGGATTAATAGGATGCATGCAGACGAAGCCTTTACTTAAAATCACTGGAGACAATTTAGACATATACATTAAACTGCAAATAACAAGAATAAAGATATGCATTTTTGCCACAAATGCAATTACATGTGTACCTGCAGAATTGCAACAACAAATACATGTATGTCAACAAGAGTATGCAACATGAAGGATGACATGAAACCAGAAGATGTACTTCTAAATGACAACAGGAAGGAGATACTTGGGGAATCCTGGATGAGTGTGGAGATTTAAACTCTAGAGGATTAACAGGATGCATGCAGACGAAGCCTTTACTTAAAATCACTGGAGACAATTTAGACATATACATTAAAGCTGCAAATAACAAGAATAAAGATATGCATTTTTTGCCACAAATGCAATTACATGTGTACCTGCAGAATTGCAACAACAAATATGTCAACAAGAGTATGCAACGTGAGGGATGACATCAAACCAGAAGATGTACTTCTAAATGACAACAGGAAGGAGATACTTAGGGAACTTTATATAATTTTGGTGAGAGGTCAAATAGTAAATTGTTAAACCAAATGTGATTATTTATGTCATCAGCTATGTCAGCTTCAATGTAGTAACATAAGATGGGAAATTACATTATTGTTTTATTTAATACTATACAAATATAGCATGGCAATGATGTCAATACATGGATTTATAGACCTGACTAGAGCATATAGACCGAGGGCACATCTATAAATCCATGATTTTTTTACCGAACTTTACATGCTATAATTGTCTTTTTTTATTTTATCACATTATTCTTTTAGATTAGTACAAAAACATGCTGTAAACCTGACGTTTCCATAGATAGAACGTCATGTACTATTTATAAAAATACCAGGTTTACACCATACTAAAAGAACGTCATGTGACCAATCATATTACATAAATTAAAAAGACAATTGTTCAGAGAACAATTGCAAGGTCTTTCCCAGTCAATGTTATGTTTTATGTTATGTTTTCTTATGTCACATGCTTAAAATCATCTTGATAGACGCACATTGTCTCCATTATATTAGAGTAGCCATTTCAAATCGTTTTAAAGATTTTATATTAAAAAAAAAACCAAAAAAATTGGCTATGACCTTGACCGATGACCTTGATGACCTTTGACTTTGGGATCAAATTGAAGGTCTCTTCTTACTGATTAATTTGATATGTTACATGACAATGCTATCTGTAAAGGTTTAAAAGTTATACGCAAAAAACCTATTTCCGAAACCCGTCAAGGGCAACAACTCTTCAGGGAGTCATCGGAGAGCTTGGGTCCTTATCAAACAAATGTAGCCCTTGACGTGTTGAACATTTTTGCTGATTTAATTTTTCAGCTATCTATTACGGTTTTTGAGTTTATATGCTAACAAGGTCAAAGGTCAAGGTCAAAGGTCACCGATGACCTTCAACCTGGTACTCAAATTGAAGGTCTTTTCATGCTGATCACTTTAAACAATATGTTTACTATATTATCTGTAAGCGTTTAAAAGTTATTCGCAAAAAAACCTATTTACCGAAACGCGTCAAGGGCTGTAACTCAAAAACCATTCGTTGCACTGTTTTCTTTCTTTTGAATTAAATGTAGATCTCAATGAGAGGAACATTTTTGCAATATAATGTTTTCATAAATTCTTTATCGTTTCTGAGATATCGCGATAACAAAATTTCAAATGGCGGCCATTTTGAAAATGGCGGACATAAAAATTTTTTGACCCCAGATATGTAATCAGGGTCAATAAAGCAACCTGGAAACCAAATTTCATCGAAATCCGACAACTTTGAAAAAAAATTAGGGGTCAAAAACACGTAACCGGGGTCGTGACCCCAAAATTTTTTTTTGCTTGATAAATCATCCTTCGGATGAATGAAAAATTTTCCCCACCTCAGATTTTTGATATCGGTTACGGTTTCTGAGTATCTGCTAACAAGAAAAACAGGGGTCAGGGAGATAACTCTGTTACTAAAAATATATTTCATCCGTACCCTAAATTCGAAAGCGAATTTTCAACTTCCAGTTAGTACGCGAAGTTTCGTAATGATACATTAAAAGGTTTTCCGTACAGAGACCTTACGGAAGAATAATAATAATAATAATAATAATAATCAGAAGAATTACTATAAGGTCTTTCCGACTGGAGTCGGGAAAGACCTTAATAATATCAAATATTAATAAATTACTTAATTAATTAACACACTTGGTAAAAAATTATCCCCCTGGACGATTTCTCGAGTGATATTTTTTACCTCGTGAGTTAATCCACCTAACACCTTCATCCAAGGGCATTGCGTTTTTAACTTTATTATCACTACAAAACTGAAATGAGTTGAAATTTTGTAGAATTATGTACATAAATAATAATTAATAAATTTCATATTTATTAATTTTGTGTCATCTTAAAGAATTTTCATGGGTAAAAAGTGTTACCCCTAAGCATGTACCAAATCCATATCATAGAGAAATGGCGGAACAGTCACATGTTTTTCAGATGCATTTACTAATGCATAATGACGCAAAGTATGAGGAGTGCATCAAAATCACGACAAGCTATGAGAAACTAGTAACTGACACATATACAAATGCACATGTCAGTCAATATCAATAAATGTTGAAAGAATTCCTTTTTATATTTATATAGCAACATAAAAAATCCTGCTACTATAATAAATATTCAGGAAGCAGCACTCTGAAAATGTAGAAATTGCCATTACCTAAGTTTTAAGGAATTATCCAAATAATAAAAAGTTTTGGAAATGTACTTACAGGTTTCAATACAAGTAAGAATGGTATATCTCTAGGTATCTTCTCTAAATATCAAAATACCGAAGTTACTGCCAATTTATTTTCTGCATATGCGCATTTCGACAACTTATGTCTCATCAGTGCAGATAAAACCAAAACATTTGGAAGTCCATCAACCAAAACGTGTAAAATCTGATGGAGAACAAATAACCAAATGGGTCTAAATAGGAAAGCCAATTGAGAATTGAGAAATTTTAAAGAAAAAGCATAAAATATAACGGCTATTGTTTTATACATTATTACATAAATACCGAATTGCCATGTTTCTTCCTTACAGACATTTAAGCAATGAAATATTGTTTTATAAGTTCATACAAGGTTATAATATCTAGGATCTATAGATGCATTGAGGGAATTCCCAATTGTTATTGGATGAGACCAACTAACCAGGGTAAGACTCGAAGGAGCAAAAAATTTAAGAATGCAGGCACCTACACCTGAAAGCAGATTTGACCACCTTAAACCAATTGTGTGTGAATTGTGGCACATAAAGCAGGATTTTATGGAGGTAAATCAGGAGATAAATGTAATGGTTTGTAAGATTTGTAAAATAAATTGTTTTTGCAACTTGAGTATACCTAGTTTTGCGCCAGCAGAGCAAGTTTATATGATAGTAAAAATAGAATAAAAAAGATAACAGGAAACACCTACAATGGCCGAAAAACATAGCCACATGCCACAAAGTAAATAGGAACTGCACAAGAAAAAACCCACAATAAAAATACAAAAGACAAACGTAAACAACGATAGGAACTCGGGACAGTGAAAGTGAAAGACACCAGTGCAAGATAGATAAATCACAAACACCAAATGGTAAGATTTTAATATTTCTCTGACAAAGCTGTTCCCCAAGGGTGTATTAGATTTCTAAATGTTGCATAAATATTCAAAGGTGTTTGATGATTTTTCTCACATTAATAGCAACAAAATACAATTGACATGACCATGTACAGAACTTGACATCCAACATTCCCAAGCAATGTCAGTGACAACAGAACTACTTACCTTGCAATGTTCTGTCTTGTACTGAAAACTCGAACTAGTGAGAAATGTATTCAACGTCTACTTTGGAAAGTTGAACAAAAAAAAAAAAGACTTATATATAAAATGAATGAAATTGTGTTGATTAGATGGTGTTTGTCATGCCCATTATTACACTATCATGAACACAATGACCATGGGGTGATTTACAGATCGCGGGGTTGTAAAGTGGGTGTTAATCGAAATCAATAGTTATAAGTTGTTTTATTATAATAAAATACAGAAGGTGTCAGTTGTTCCATTTGTAATTAAGAAATGTCTAAATGAGAACTAGCAACATGAAATGAAGCTTATACAATTACATTATCATTCTGAAAATACAAAAAGAGCTTAAATGTAAACGTTGTGGCCTATGCAACTAGGTGAAAATAATCATGACATGTATGCAAGAACAATGTACAAAAGTACTTTTATGTCATATATAACTTATAATAAATTGTTATCCTATGCTGTAAATATAGAAAGATAATTAGACTATGAAAGGAGAAACATTTTCTACATCTTTGGTTATTATGATCAAAGGAAAGACAACCTCATTAGCAAATCACTAAAATTATCATATTTCCCAAAGTTGCGATGGTAGAAAAAAACATTTTTGATGCCAAAAAACAATATATTATTCATTTTCTTAGGTTGATGGTTGAGGGCAAGAAAAATTAAAATGCAATGTGACAGCTTTTCTCCAAGGTGGTTATGTTTTGTCTTTTACTGGAAGGTACACTAAACAATAAAAATACAACATCTTTCCTTTTCTTTTTTTTTCAGTTATATTTAATTATTTGAATTTGAAATTTTTTGCATGTATATTTTATGGAACTCCTTGTCTGTAGACGCCAGTTTATTTTAATTTACATTTATTTTTTGTTCTTTCATTATAGTGTTATTTGACTATAAGGAGCAAAGTTCTTCCCAACGAGAATTGACTGTCATTTATCTTGTCACTGAATATGTTATATTATATTTGATTTTAGTACTTTTTAGTGGCTAGAATATATGGCAAATAAAAACCCGAAACCACAAGACTTGTGATGCGTGTGTATGTGACGTATGTAGGACTTGTGTTTGATAATATACACAGTACGTATATTGATTGATAGAAGATAAAACTTGCAAGTAAATTTTATACTGCAACCTCTATTTTTGTCTCAGAAAAATGTATTGATCGTATGAATGTAGGTGTCATGTTAGTATGACGTAGAAATAGTTCCATCACTAAACTTGGATAAGTTTTAAGTTTAAAGCACCTGATTCACATTTCAAATCCATTTTCCACTGATAAGTTTTCACTAAAAATTTTTAGTTTTGTTATTGTTGCAGTAAAAAACACAATAAGAATTCCACACGGAATTGTGGAAATGCTTGACAATGCCTGTAATTTTAATTTTATTCTTACATTTCGTTCATGTCAGGTCAATGTACTGTAATGAGAATTTCTCTTACCTTATAGAAAGTTCAAGACGGCCCCTAACACCGGTTTGAGTGGAATTCTTTGCTTATTGTCGAACAACACCACATTCATGCCTTTTCTGGTCATGGATGCGGGATTGTCAACAAACATTCATTAAACTGGCAAAGTGCTCTTACAATCACTGTCATCCGTTGCCCGATAAAACCACTAGAGTCCTAAGCTAGTGGACGATTACAACATATAGACAAACACAGGATACTCATCAAGTCAATTTTAAGAAAACTAGAGATTATATAATAACATCGATGTGGGCACTTTATACAGGTGGTCAGAATTACATTTCAAAATTACAAAGAGATAGATGCAAAAATTTGTAAGTATGATAGTATATCTATATGAGAAATTCTCTCACGAATAAGTTCACCATAACTAAAATAAATACTAGTAAGTCCTTCATCTAAAGGGACTTATTCGACGAGATAATATAAAAAGTGTGTTTTTATATCCTAGCAATAAATCTTGTCAATGTTATCTCTATTGTTGTTAAAAAGCAATAATTATATCTCTAAAAAGTCTACATAATACACTGATAAAAAAAAATTGCAAGACTTTTATAATTGTAAAAAAAAATAAAAATATTTGTTGTTCTGACACTAGGCGAGCGGCCAAGTCAACATGTCTGGCTTCTATTTGATTGATTGATTGAATATTGTTTAACGTCTACTCAGCAATATTTCAGCTATATCAAGACGAGAACAAGTTTGTTAATAAATAATCACTTTGGGGTATGGAAAGGGCCATGGGACGGGAAATTCTGACTGCCACTGNATTTATCTCGGAACAGGTTCAAGAATCATTTAATCAGTTTGCTCTCAAGTGGGGAAGGGTGTATTATGCGCTCTTGGCGAGTTGTTTATTTTATAATTCTTAATCCGTTCAAAGTGTGCCTTTTATGGATAATGATCATAAAATTTATAATAAGAAAAATGTTATAAAGTCCTTTGATCTTTATCTAAAACGATTCAATAATTAACCTTCTTCTTTTACTATTTCTATATCCTATTTCTATATCCCGGGACCCTCGGGGTCAGCCTCCGTTTAGGAGGGGTCACACCCCGCAAGCCGGAGATACTAGGTCCTATTTCTATATCCCGGGGTTCCCTCGGGTTCCTCTGTTAGGAAGACTCATACTCCAAGCTCAGAGGATGCTGCGGGCCTATTCATAAGCCGGGACCGCGCACGGCGGGGCTTCTATTTGAAGTGCTTGCACCATAAGGTAAAACGCTATATATACCTAATAACTAAATACCGAAGTTACTGTGAATTTACTTTATGCATATGCGCATTTCGAAATTTATGTCTCTTCAGTGCAGATAAAATCTAAACGTTTGGAAGACCATGAACTCAAATATGTTTAAAACTGATAGAGAACAAATAACCAAAATGATCTAAATGTAAAGCCAAAATCAGCTAAGGACAGAGCTTTGCATGAGGGAGATACTCCTTAGTTTCAACAAAATTTACAAAAATTTAGATATTGTAAGGTTAAAAAAATAATCGGCTTTCGGGTCAGCACCGAAGTACTGACTACTTGGCTGGTGAATACCCTCGGGGACTTACAGTCCACCAGCAGTGGCATCGACCCAGTGGTTACAAATAACTAAATACCGAAGTTACTGTGAATTTACTTACTGCATATGCTAACCAATGTTTTTATTAATCCGGTTGTGCCAGCCAGTACAGGAAATTTATATCAATATGGATTCAGTTATATTTGATTTATAAAGAATATGTATGAAAGTGCACACGTACTCGCTGTGGTATTTTTTACTTCTCTCCGTCACATGGTCCCTTGCCATGCAGTGTCCAAAAATATGTTCCTCTATCGGAAAACGGTAGTCCTCATTGCTTTTACTTACGTCAGCGAAAGGCGTTTTCGATTTGCATTGGCCTGGTGCCTCATCTTTATTGATAATGAATCAGGAAAATTAACAATTCACTTAAGACCATTATAAGATATACTATCCTCCGGCCTAAGGAATTATTCTGCCACATTTCACAAATATCATATCCTCTTTGCTGAATTGCACATGAGAAGACTGAAGATTGATTGATTGATTGATGTTTTACGCCAACTTCAGCAATATTTCAGCTATATTGTGGCGAGAACTGTTAAATAAGTGGAACAATTATGATAAATATATAAAATATCAATATAAAACCATTAAAGCTTTATACAAATAAAACAAGAGTATAAAATATAAAAAATATAAAAACATTATAGGAGAAATGACAGTTTAACTGTTACAATATTACAACTATAAATTAAATCCATTTAAATCTTACCAAATAAATTGATCGCTTTTAAAAATTGAACGATTTTGTCGCCAGCGACATTTGTAAATAGGTCTTTAAGACAATCAGCTGAATAAAAATCACGCCTGATATCGGCAACATCTACACTTTCAATTAAAACATGTTGAATTGTATAAGGACAATTGCATGGAATACATTCAGGTCGATCATCACTGTTGAGGATAAAACTATGTGTTGTTCTAGTATGTCCAATACGACATCGGGTTAACACTACCTGTTCCCTACGGTTTTTACCGCAGGAACTGACTTCTTTACCGACGTCTGACTGTATTCCATGCAGTTTATTATTTATTTGCAGATCCCATTTGGCCTGCCATAACTTTAAAATATATTTAACGATTAAAGGCTTCATGTCAGTGTACGGTACTGGACAATCCGCCATCTCGTCATCTAGTGCATCCTTGGCTTCCTGGTCAGCAACTGTGTTTCCATAGACCCCCACATGACTAGGGATCCAAACATAAATAACTTCTTTGCCTAATGCTAAGAAAACTGAAGATATAGGGATCTTCATACATATTATAGAATATAGTTTCCTCTGGTCTTAGGGGGTTATTCTGTCCCTTTACATGAAAGCACAATCAATGTTTTAAGTCTGCATTATTTCCATCAGCATGTATGATGAAGCTCCTAATTTAGTCATACAGTTTGCAAATTGTTTGTTTCCAGGACACCAGTATATGTCTCTGAAGTTTCTAGTAGTTCTTAAATTGTTGTAATGTCTCTCATGATCAGTACTTAAAAACACATATTGCACTAAAAATGTTTTTTGCAACATGGGCAAAATAGTGTGGGAAAATATTTCAAAAGTTATTATAACAAAGTTGTTGTTTTAAATATAATGGTTCCAATTAAATATTTGCGTCTTTTTGGAAAACAAATAAATGGATATTTACGATGAATACATGAACGACTACTTTTAAGAAGGTAATTTTAAAAATAATAAAGAAGTGTAAAGTACTCCATAGGATTTTACCATTCACAGTCGAATTTTGTCAATTAATGAATAAGTTCATTGAAGGCTTTAATTGTGTGGGCTGTCACAAGGATATTAGAAAAACAAAAACAATGAACGAGTTGTTCGTTAACTAAAGACCTGCACTATGGAATTCAATGCTTTTGTATCATATTTTCTGAGGAAGGGAGCAACGCACACCAACAAGAATTTAAAAACATAATTAATGGAATGTTTTACTGCAAGACTTGGAAGGTAACTACACACTGACCTGTGCACCTCACCTGACCTAAAGCGTCATTGTTAGCCGTTTCTGTTACTTGTCGTCCGTCGTGCGTCCGTTCATCATTTCTTAGCTCTCACATCTACATCTGGAAACCACTGAAGCAAATACAGTTACATTTAACAGGTGTGGGAGATCCTTCACAAAGCGTGCTCATTTTGTTCCGATCCGAAATAAAGGCCGTCAGGACGGAACATAATTAAATTTTTTAATCTTTAGGAAAATCGTCAGTCTTAAAGTAGGTCTCGATTGGAGTATAAGTGGGAAGCAGGATATGCCGTTTTGAGATCGGATCGTTTCCTCTGAACCATATTTTTGCAGGGATAATGTGATGTCCTTGACAAAAATGTTTTTGTTTCTTCTGATTCTGTAACAAGCATGGCTACTAGCGCTGCACCAAACATAGTTCAACATTTTTTCATATGGGAAAACATTTTTTTTTAACGTTCCCTCTGTTAGACTTGATACCCAACTGACATAAATATATATACAATGTATATTCTGAATATAAATCCTTAAATAAAAGATTATGTTTATACAGATTATGAGTGAAATGAAACAAATTTGATAAATGATTTGCAAGAACATTCATCATCCATTTGGTTATAAACTCATCATTTAGGATGTGTTCAAGTTTCAAATATAGAAATTTGTTTGGTCTTCTTTGATATATTATGACAATTAGGATCTACAAGATCTTCATATCGAAGAGCTCTCCAAAACTTTGTTAGGACCATTCTCATGTGGGTGTGAGGAGCAAAGTGTTGCAGAGAAAAGGATCCAGCTTTGTTAGGTATTGGTCAGTGTAAAAATTCGCCATCGTCATGAACTTTCCATTTAACAAATCTGTATCGATAATTAAAAAACGAGAACTTAGTCCAATGTTAGTTAAATTGCAAACATATAATAGTAAATCGATAATCAAACTAATGGAATTCAAAAATCCAATGTTAATAATAAAAAGTAAAATTTGCAATGTCTTCAATTGAAGGTGTGTATGACAAGTTCATCCTTATGATTCGAAATGAAAGTGTTAAATGAAAGGTTTTCTTTATAACAGCATGCCCACTGCTTTTTGCACTAAGGGGTACATGTACCCGTTGAATTTAAATTTAAGAGTACAATGAGTTTTTTTAAGGGTAAATATGCATACCAGTTTTTTTTAACTTCGCTACTTAAAACCACTTCGCAAGGAACATTTAAAGTTACATGACATTTTTTCCTTTCACTTTTGATTTGCAGAATACATTTTGATCCGAGAACAATGCTTAATGATCAATTTTCAAATGTACGCGCATGCACCATTTGATTAGTGAAATTATACGTGAATGTTCTACGATGTACGTGAATTACGCACTGCAGTAGGTGAATGGACATGCTGTTAATATCCCCATTTCTTTTACTCATCAGAATTTTATGTCTTGGAACAAGAGTTAAGGGAAAAATTCTCACAAATAGACATTATCTGAAATTGAAATACTTACCCAAATTAATTAAACCATTACAATTATTTATCTCGGAACAGGTTCAAGAATCATTTAATCAGTTTGCTCTCAAGTGGGGAAGGGTGTATTATGCGCTCTTGGCGAGTTGTTTATTTTATAATTCTTAATCCGTTCAAAGTGTGCCTTTTATGGATAATGATCATAAAATTTATAATAAGAAAAATGTTATAAAGTCCTTTGATCTTTATCTAAAACGATTCAATAATTAACCTTCTTCTTTTACTCGTCAAATATGGCAAACATGCCTCACAGAAGTTTTGCAAAACAACAAACACAGATACAATTTTAGTGTACAGAGGTATTCTACTTCCTCTTTTAGTTTTCACATTCGGAAATGATGCATCCCATATCATGTAAAAAGTTGATCTTTTAATGAAATAAGACGGAAAAACCTAACATCTGTATTGCTAGTAAATTTCAAATTTCATACGGAAGATAGACGGAGTAACTGTTTGGCATTCTGTTAATGTGATAGGTAACATAATCTTCAAGCCAATTCATTGCCGTTAATATTTCGTAGTTCTTTCTTTCTGAAAATGTTGACATTCCGGACAAAAAAAGAAGTTACGATTCCTATTAAAATCTATTTTGTTTATATCACAAATAGCTCTGAAGCTTCTTTGACAAACGGACACCACCATGCACGGTCTCGGCTTATGAATAGTCCCGCAGCATCCTCTGAGCTTTGAGTATGAGTCTTTCTAACAGATGCCCTGTCTATGCGGGGTAGTCAGGTCATAATACGGAAAGCCTGACCGCGAAACATTGTAGCCAAACTGTTTGGAGAAACGCCACGCTCCATGCAGTATGAAAAAACCCTTCTGTACATCTCTAAAGAGAGCAGACGCACTGGTGTCGTATGGAGGGCTGAATTTCCTGCCCCTACCAATTTCTCCCATTTTCCAGTGGCAATCAAAAGTCGATATTCCGGTTTTCCCTTCCACCTTTATTTCTTTCTTCCTTTTCTTACAATTTTTTGCATTGATTAACTTGTTCGCGTCCTGATATAGCTGGAATATTGCTCATTGGACGTGTAACTCTAAGTAATCAATAAATCAATCAACAAACGGATATACCATTTTCAGTGATAGATTTGTCATCTCTTTTAAACTTATCCAAAAGCCACTGATGACGTTTTTGTGGTTTTAACCAATGTTTTGTTCATATAGTATGACATCTTTCCTATTTGATTAACTCAAACAACTCTTTCCACAGCAAAAAGTATTTAGAGAATGTGAAATTTTCGATACACCGTATTCTTTTTGATCAGCAAAATGTAAGAATCTTTAATAAATAGACATAACCGATTAGTTAAATAAAGCACAATTCACCAAATCTGTTGATAGCAAATGGAAGCTTATACCGGTATCAAGAGGATAAAAAAAAACTTAAGTCAGATAAAATGTTATGTCCTTTGAACACTTATGACATGTCAAAGACTAAAATCAGTAAACGCACCATAGGTGCGAAAGCCGAGTTGCGAACATTTGTTATTTTCTAAAGTGCATCATCAGATGACAATTAGTTGCATATAAACATATATATTTTTTTTATTTCAGTCAGAGATTTATAATGGAACTTTTGATTGATTGATTGATTGAATATTGTTTAACGTCTACTCAGCAATATTTCAGCTATATCAAGACGAGAACAAGTTTGTTGATAAATAATCACTTTGGGGTATGGAAATGGCCATGGGACGGGAAATTCTGACTGCCACTGGAAAAGTAGGGTGAAATCGTCAAGGGCGGGGAATTTAGCCTTGTAGCCGATCACCTACGGACCACCCCAAAGAGAGCTTGCTACAAGGGTTCTTTAACGTGCAGGAAGCGTGGCATTTCTTCCAACACGTGGACCTGAGTTTACATCCCATCCGAAAGATGGGTTGTGTATTTATTAATCCCACACAACCACGGAATGGGTCCTATTTCTATATCCCGGGACTTTTTGAGGATGTCTGACTTTGTCCTAACTTGACTAAAAATTTGGCATAAGTTATAATCTAGATGATACATACAGCTGATAGCTGCATGAAGTCAAAACATTCCAAGTCTCTTTCAACAAAGAAAAAAAAAAAAAAAAAAATGGGCAGGTGTTCCCCTTACAATAAAGTTTTCTATTATTGCTGAAATTGTATTAGTATGTATCAGAATGCCTATTTTTTCTAAACATTTCCGTTTCTAGTTTGGTATACATGACATCCAAAAGCTCCACTATCCATTGCAATTCATTTCAGACCACCTCTCAAAAACATTTGGGGCAGGGGTTCCCCTTATAATCCAGGTAACATAACATATTGCTGAAATCAAAACATTCCAAGCCCCCTTTCAAAAGAAAAAAAAATGGCAGGGGTTCCCCTTATAATCTAGTTTATACATATTTCTGACATTGTGAAGAAATATATGAAGCAGATTTTTTTTTCAAAGACTCAGTGTTCTGGTTTGGTTTCCATGGTAACTGAAAGCTCCACTATCCATTACAACCCATTTCAGACTACCATTCAAAAAAAAAAATTGGGTAGGGGTTCCCCTTATAATCAAGTTTATACATATTGCTGAGATCAAAACATTCCAAGTCCCCCTTTCGAAATAAAGATTTGTCAGGGGTTCCCCGGAAATCTAGTTAATACATATGTCTAAAATTATGAAGAAAAATATGTAGCACAATACTGTTTTTCTCAGATTCAGTGTTCTAGTTTGGTTTCCATGGCAACTGAAAGCTCCACTATCCATTAAAACCCATTTCAGACCACCAATCAAAAAAATATTTGGCAGGGGTTTCCCTTATAATCTAGGTAATATGTATTGCTGAAATCAAAACATTCCGAGCCCCCTTTCATAAAAAAAAATGTGGCAGGGGTTCCTCTTATAATCTAATTTATAAAACTGCAGAAAAAAGTAGCAGAACACTTTTTTTTAAAGATTCAGTGTTCTGGTTTGGTTGCCATGGCAACTGAAAGCTCCACTATCAATTACAACCCATTTCAGACCACCATTTAAAAAAATTGAGCAGGGGTTCCCCTTATAATTCATGTTATATGTATAGCTGAAATCAATGATTTACCAAAAAAATCAGAATACACAAATGTATTTTCTTTTCATCTAAGGTTTTATTTCTACAGGACATTGCAAAGGACTTTTAGTAATATGGAATACTTCTTCACATTAAATTAATTACCTCGCTTAGTTTTATTACCTCCCTTTTTTAATCTTAACTTTTCAATATATATTATTTTTACGTTATTTCCATCCAAAAAATAGTAATGGTGGATTACATGATACCCCGCCACGTTTCACAAAATTTCGAGTATCAAGGGGCATAACTCCAGAACCCCTTGGACCTCTGAACCCATATTTGAACTCGACCTGAGTTTTGTGGTGAACAAGCTACATACCAAGTTTGAAGACTGTATGTTATTCCGTTCAAAAGTTATCAGTCGGAAACCTTCGGGGGACGGACACACGGACGGACGGACGGACACACGACTGAGGGTATCACATAATACCACGCCACTACGTGTGGCGGGGTATAAAAAGTGTGTTGGTGAATATAATTAGAACTATGAAATGAATTTACATGTTTAAGCAATATAACAACTACTTTTGTATGAACAATAAAACTTTTTTCGCTATTTTTGTTATTAAATAATACCAAACCTGTGATTTTAGGCTTTATTGAAATGTTTAATTTTTGTTACATTTTTTGAAGTTGTGTCCTTGACCTTAGTTGCACAAACCTCAAAATCGATAGGGTTCCACCTCTAATCATAATTCATGTCTTTGCCAAGTTTCATTTGGATGTGTAATGTGGTTCTGGATATATTGTGTGGAAACGGATGTCAAATTTTTGTTCTACTTTTAGAAGTTGTGACCTTGACCTTTGTCGCACAAACCTCAAAATCAGTAGGGATCTTCCTCTAATCATAATTCATGTCTGTGCAAAGTGTCATTTGGATATGGCATTTGGTTCTCAAGATATCATGCGGAAACCAAAAGTTGACGCCCGGACGCCCAGACACCATTCAACAAATTATAAGCAGAGTTCGATTTCGTCGCAACTCGGCTAAAAATTTTCACCGGGGTAGTGTAGTGCGCAAGGCGACCTCACACGCCTCCCCTCCCCAGGTGGGCGATCTCTGGAGGATCCAGCAGGGCCGCGGGCCAATTCTGACCCACTCGACACCACCGGTCTCTCCTCCATGGACCTGGACCCCTGGTCTCTGGAGTGGCCAGAAGGGCCGCGGGCCATTGCTGGCCCACTAGACCCCGCCGACCCCTGGTCTCCAGAGTGGCGAGATGGGCCGCGGGCCATTGCTGGCCCACTAGTCCCTGTCTTCCCCTCCTTCACCGATCCCCTTCCCTTGTCTCTTGAGTCGACCAGCAGGGCTGCGGGCCATTTCTGACCCACTAGGCCCTGCCAGCTTCCCCTTCAACGACTGCTCCCTGGGACTAGGCCCCCGGTATTGGTCTCCTGGGAGCAGGTGCAATATTGCTTCCCCAACTGGGTTCCTTGGACTGGCTTCCTTTTCTCTGCACAGCCCAGTTCAGACTGCAGGTGTTTCCTAACCTTTCTAACCCTAGGTTGGAACTTCTGTGTCGGTACACAATCTGAGCCGGTCATGATCAGCGGTAAGAGGAATTGTTTACAATGGATTTTTGGATAGGAAGCGGGACAGCTTCTCCACTACGACAGTGGGCCCTTTCAGGGTGGGATCAATTTCCCAAATTTCAAATTTTTCAACCGATAAGAAAAAGAATTACATTAAAAAGAAAAGAGATATAAGAATGCTTAAATAATATTTGAAATCTTTGCCTGGTTTGCTATCTGTATACTGGAACATAGATGATGGTACTTGGTAACTTAATCTCCACTGATCGATGAATTCCAGATGAATTTGAAGGAGCTCTTTTTGATTATCATTCAAGCTGTCCAAACATTTCTCAATATAACATCAAAATATCTAACTCTAAATAGAAAAAAAATTCTGCAGACTTTATACACTTGTCACTATTTTGATTTATTTTTTTCAAAAACTTGTTTTGATTGTTATCTCCCCTATAGAACCATAATTTGTCACAAAATTAAACAGAAAGGAAAACACTAAATGGACCAAAATAGTTAACCAGCTGATAATGCCCAAAACACATAAATAGAAAACTACATTAATCAATTTGGGGAACACATTGTCAAAAACATGTCTGGTGGCGAATTCCGAAAGAAATACAAACGGTACAAATATAAACATATGACAAACTAATTTTAACATGTGTCATTATATAGAATAGCGGATGAAGTCGAGAAACAAGATAAGTACATGTATATGGCACGAGTATTTTACATTTTAATACCAAATCATTGTTACATTCAAATGAATGACTCTGCCACCATGATTAATGTCTTTAACGACAAAGTTTGCTGGTGTGTTCACTTATGTCAGACCAGGGTGTTTTGTAACTGAGACACTCTACATGTATGTACACTGTAAGATAATGATGCTCATTCACATTTACCCCATGTATCATTGCATTAACAAAAAACTTATGCACGTTTTTCAGGATATGTCTAGATCCAGTCCTGGGAGAGTCATCACAAAGACTCAGATGTATACAAGTACGATTGCAACCGCACAAACGTATACCAAATCTGTAACTTCAACAACAACAATAACTTACAAAAGAAGACATTGATTGGATGGACAAGGTTATATTACAGAATGTTTTCATATATATGTTTTATTTGTCTTTTGAACACTTACTCAGTTTTGTATGGATTGGATTAGTCTGAACAATAATTCATAATTTTCCTTTACAGATACACAAGTTTTAGCGGGTGTACTTATAATTGCAGCTGGTATTATATTTAGATCTCGCCACGACTTGTTGGCGTTATTAAATCAAAACGTTAATCAGTAATTGCATCACCCTATTCCGCAAAAAAACCATGTACGCCCTCAACGAAACAGAAGACGACCTGCATGCTTAAAGATTGGCAATTTTAAACTTACCTTTTACTTATGATGTCTGTCACCATTCTGTAGACTAAGTTATTTCCCTTGTTAGCATCTCTCCAATTCACCTTTTTTAAACATTATCTGTATTCCCATCAAGTATTTTATATCCTTGTAGTACACAAAAACAAGTTCATGACTTGCATCTGCATGGACAATTGAATAATACGTTGCATAGTTCTTTTGCAAATGTGTGTTGTCTTTCAACATATACTTGACTTGCAACATCCCTATCTCCCATGCAATAAATGCATGGTACCTGTCTTAAATCTACCATTTTGATATTGGGCATTATGTTGATTTCGTAATTGATACTGCTTATAAATTCCATTACACTACTGATTTTTTTTAAAATAAAGACCTGAAATTTTGCATGTTGGACTTTTTGCAGTACAAGGGGCCAAATCCTTGTGCATTGATAATTTTAATCAATCAAGAGTTAGTGCCATGCTCATTGTCATAAATCCTATCACTGTTGTTACTGACACGATCTTCCTCCATCTGTGTCTCCTAAAATGTCTTTGTTTCTGTGTTCTTAACAAAATAAACTTAGTAATTTTGGTCATACTTATTACACATTTGCATAAAACATAATAAAGCAGCAAATAGGGATGTATAAAATGTTTACACCATACACTGTCTTCATTGTAAACATATTCACATTATGTATTGTGTACTGAATACTGATTTGACATGATATTTCTTTACTTCTATATCTTTATTTATAATCTTTTATAATTAGCAACTTAACAGTTGTCGCCACGATATAGCTAAAATATTGCTGAAATTCCGAGTCCAAGACCAATAACCTATCAAAATTAGTGGGCCAGAATAAACTTCAAACATGATCTGTAATTCATGGTGATAAACTAACATTATTATGTCGTAGCAAATATAACTTAATATCTGGAACGGTTTAAAAACAACCAGTCGAGAACTTTCTTCTAAGTCCAATGCCCATAACTCCATCAAAAACAAAAGGCCGAAACTAAACTCAATCTTGATCTGTAACTCGTAGTGGAAGATACCTACAACAAATATTGGCTTAGTATCTTTAATTAACGACCCAAAAGCAAAATATATATGAATTTGCTTAAAACTTAGCGACAGCAAAAATGATGATAATATTAGTAGATTATCAACTATAATCAAATCCAGATCATTGAGTATAGAATCAAAACATTTAATAATTTCATCAAATTGCTGTTGAAATGGAAGAATTGAGAGGAGATACCTTAGAAGTGCAGCAATGAGCTAGTTGAAAAACAGGAACAGGGTGTTAAAAGAGAAAATTTTGTTCTTGAAAAGAAAAAATAGGAAGCTAATAAGCAAAGAACTTTCTTAAGTCCTATTGGAAAGTCAATTTAATTTTAACCAAAACGTCATTGATGTTACTCCAAAGAAAGTCAGTTCCCAAGTTGAAAATTCTGTTTAATCTGACGCAAAAAAATAAGCGAATAGTTCATCATGACGAATTAACTACGTGTATGTAGTATTTGATTTAAAATAAAATCGGTATTAAATAAGATTTAAGTTAAATATTGAATATATGAAATTACATGGACTAAATACATATGAGACATAGTCTACAAATAGACAGTAAAACAAGCAGTGGTGCATTTATTATTGTTCTTCATTTTGGATGAAATCTGTTGTCGAAATGCGCATATGCAGAAGTTAAATTCACAGTAACTTCGGTATTTAGTTATCGGTATAATGATTTTTTTTAATGAATTTATTAAATTTCCAAAAACAACTATTATTTTAAAACTAGTTGAAATTTTAAAAAGGAAGTGATTAAGGATTATTACTGTACAATGTACATAACCAAAATATATATATACAGTGTGCAATATCTTTATTGTTTTATTTACATTTGAAAAAAAATTAAAAACTATTATAACGATAAGATTTTTTATTTGTCATTAAATGAACGAAGGTATTTTTTACATTGTATACTGACTCCCGGTTTAGGACACTCAGAAAAACTAAAATACATTTTAAAAAGAAACTGTTTAAAGATAGTGTAATTTATATTTGCGATCATACAGTATCGAATAATTTCATATTAACATCTACATTCAAATTAACAGATTTTCGGATGAACATATAAATTCATTTAGATGACAACAGATCTGATTTGTTTTTCCTCTGCCGGATTTGGCCTTTCTATCGGAGTTCACATGTTCAACACGGCGGGTGTCTCATAGGAAGCAGGAGATGCTTACTCTAAGGGTGCACCTGAGCTGATCGAAGGTTTTTTATTGGGTCCGTGTTGTTCATTTTTGTTAATCTGTGCGTCTTCATTTTTCTTTTCTGTGCCGTGCTCGCGTTATGTCTTTGTTTCTTTGTTTTTCTTATGTTGTCATTGTCCTAGGATTGTTCATTTTAGATTGACGGTTCGGTTCTCACTTTTTTCATCTAAATTTGAGGAATATCGTTATTCAAATATTTGGTGATAGAAAATTTAAACGTAAATCATGCTTAAGTGCCAAGATTTAAAGGCTTTACAACAAGAATATTATTAAAAGCTGTCGTTAATTATCTGAAATGCAAAAGAGCCAAATTAATTCATCTGATGGATGAAATTAATTGTATAACTACTGTTTTAAGAACAAAAAGATTATAGTCAAAATTTCATACCATGAAATCATGATGTTGATTTAAATAGAATTGATAAGTAGGAGGCAAGGCATTTTGGAAAGGTATGGATACAAGATTATTCTTTGAAGTATTTCAATAGGAGCATGCAATAAATATCAACTGGAGAAATCTTAAATATAATATTTATGTCATAGATTAGAATGTAATGAAATAACTGAAAGAATAAATTCAACAATAGTAGAGATTAACCGAGATCAGTTTCGACTAACGATTAGCACTTGACACGATGCTGTTTCCTTCATCCCTCCACACGTCTGCTGATGACATTCATGAAATTCATTCATATTCAATGATCATATCAACTGTTGCAGACAAAACTATACCCTTTGGAAGAAATTGATTCAAATATAATAATTGACAGTAATTACCGACACAAATTTCGATCTACCAATACACATGAATGCTACTGTACAACTGATTCAAAAATTACCTTCTTTTAATGCTACTGTATCATCAGCAACAAGAACACGTACATATGAGACTATGGCTGCAACCATAACTGTTTATATTGCAACGTCTGTATCATCACCGACCAAAACAGATTCTTCTGCGACTGAATCGTCAAGGGTAAAACAAACGCGACCGAATCGTACAAGTTAAGATATATACAACCCGTAGGATGGAGCTAGGGAACGTCGCCGTCAAGAAAGGTGAAATTAGTAGTAGTGACATCAAAATCACAATTATATCATAAATTTTAGTTTTCAATTTACCTTAGTCAATAATGATACTTAGATCCCGAAAAGGGCAGTATTTAGAATCATTGTTTGCTTTATTAAGTTTTAGTTGTTGTGGGTAAATAAAGACTGGGGATTGTCAAAAGTAAAGATATCGTCAATGTACCTGATATTATAACTGAAAATAGAAATAAGCTTATCACTCTTTGGTACAGTTTCATTTTGTAGTTTTTTCATGATGCCCCGTTTGTAACAGAACAGAAAAAGAGGAGCTTAATTAGCACCCATGGGGATTCCAATGACCTGATCATAAACAACCGTGCCGAAACGATCATAAATGTTGTCTAGCAAAAGATTCAGTCCCTTAATCATGTCATCACATGTCGTTCTAAGAAATATTGAAGAAGAATCTTTGCTTTTTGTTACAGCAAACGAAGTAAAGACCCGAAAATTTAAAAGACCATTTTATAAGTTATCCCAGTTTGGATTTAATCAAATTAATCTCTTTTGTCTGATCTCTCTGATTTATTTGTATGTTTATCATAGTATAGGGAACCGGGACACAGAAAGGGGGTTTGGTGCTGAAAAAAAAAACGTTTTAATCCGACAGAAAAATGCATTTTTCTTACTTGGGTCCAAGATTTTCTAGAAAATAATTTTTGATTTCCCACACCTCTCCATTCCAAATTTCTGTAAGTGAAAATCTTTTAGTTATCTTACCAATCTTTTGATCAAATAAGATTTTCCCACAGGGTTAAATGATAAATCCGAGGTGAAAGCCAACTAGTAGATTACTGTCATGTTAAAATGCCTAGATACTGTCAATTTGGATGTATGAAATGGTTTTCAAGGATTAAAATTTATAACATTTTTCAATAGGTTCCTATGTTAAACTATGTTCCCATTTGTCATCCATTTTGGATTTCTGATCGCTACAAATATATAAAATTTGCTAGAAGACCACCATTGTTACTATACCTGGTTAATTTAAAATTGATATATGAAAAAATTCAAGAATTTATCAATTCACAACATTTTCCAATAGGGTCCAAGGTGAAACTAACATCTGCAGTGGCAGCTATCCTAGATTTATGATCTGTACTAAAATCCTATAATTGTTTAATGATCATCATGCTAACATGCCTACTTAATATCAACTTGATGTATGAAACGGTTTTCAAGAAGTAATAATTTACAACATTAGATGAATGGGAACATTTTGAACATAAGTAGAATTGTAGTTCTTGATAAGCTGAACTCTTTTGCTATTCAAACTTAACCTCTTTGTCAAATATTTTTGGAAATAGAAGACTAAATGTATAAAATTATGAAAATTTTAACAAATAAAGGGCAATAACTCCTACATGGGTATTCAGATTTTCTTCAAAATTTCTAGGTGCGAACAGCTTGGTGTGCTTATCATTTATTCAATATAAAGTTGACTTCTATCTGTTATATTTTTTCCAATAGAAAATTTATCCTAAATTTTGAAAATTTTAAGGAAAAAAAGGCAATATCTCCAAGATGGGTTTTCGGATTTTCTTCATATTGCAGGGCGGTTAGATATTGTCATGTTTATCACTTTTCCCCTTTGTCAGATTTTTCTGTATATATACATCTGTAACGGGTTTTCGAGTAATCTGCAAAAACAGCAATTTACCCCACTGTTCTAATATTAGTAACAGCAACCATGTTGTTAGGTCTTCATGCTAACCGGACACAATTTTAAAACTGCATACTTTGGTTATGCGTCATGCATTGTTTGATTACAATTGGCTCAGCAATAGCAGAGAAGAAGATTTTTGAAGCTGCATCATAATAATGCTAATCATAATTCAGAGAGATTTTGAATATAATGAAATGCATCAGTACCTTCAAGAGTTTTATGTTAGGATTAGAGAATAAACAAAATTACGTGAAAAATAGAAAAAGAATACCAACTATTTTCAGTGCATCAAATATAGATATTTAAGACTGCCAAGTTACCCCTTTGTAATAACAAAAGACAAACAATTTCAATACAACAACAACAACAACAACAACAAATACTTTATTTATCAATTAAGACGCCCCCTAAGGGGCAGAAAAATTATCAGGAATTTACTACAATGATTGACAATGATTTGATGATTATAAAAAAAAAACAAAATCAAAAAGACAGGAAACATATATATATTTGGGTTCCTACGATAGACCGTTCTCTCTCTCTCTCTCTCTCTCTCTCTCTATATATATATATATATATATAAGCTGTCTATAAATTCAGTCAACGTGGAAACTTGTTCATCTCCCCGGATTTGCGAATATTTCCGCTAATGCAGGGCCTAAAAAAATAAATATAACGCTCTCTCGTAGGAACCCAACGGGGTTAGAATTAGACAAATGAATATCGAGATTGCCTTCCCACCGAGGGATTTGGCTGTTCTTCGAATGCACAGATATTACAGACAGATTACACTGCCCACGCTATCTCTGTGGGAGGCCAAAGGGATGTAAAATAGAACGAGCTACAAATTTATTTTATGTGACACTTAAGTATATTAATTAACCAAAATTATAACATGTCGATCGTGGTCCAGTGGTAGCGTGGCAGACTTTTAACCCTTACAACCTCGACAGAAGGGGTTCGAATCCCACTGGAATCAACAAATATTTAATATTAAAAAGACTTAGACTTAGACTTTGGATTTGGATTGATAAAAAAGATAGAAAAATACATCACAGGCAGATGATTCAAGCCAAAATGATTAATTTCATTTCTTTTTAAAAAAAACACATTTTGTTCCAATGAAGTACCCAAAATTGCTGTTAATTTATCTTCTGCATATGGCCATTTCGACAACAAGTCTCATCAGTGCAGATTATATCAAAACAACTGGAAAACCGAATAAAAACAAAACATTTTTCTATGTGTCATTTTCAAAAAATTGAAATAGCCCTCATTTTGATGGGGCGCTCAGCATAGATCGGTCCATAATATACCATAAAAACGAAGGACAAATAAGATGTTGGGGTTTTCATCGGTACTCACTCTAATTCATATATATATATCTGAATTGCATATCCCCTTGTCTTGTTCAAATGCCATTATTGTTTTTTTTCACACTTAATTTTTATCATACTAATATATATATATA
>MJUU01053648.1:7924-31175 GCA_002080025.1 Modiolus philippinarum
TGTAAACAATCGTTATCATTTACATAATATATGACATCAACTTGTTAATTTATTTACTATTACATCACTGGTAGTTGTCCTTCTAATTATGGTACGAGTTATCTACCCCTTACCGAACTGATTGTTCAGTATGATTACTGTCTACACCTTTTCAATTAATAATTGCTGTTGAGTTATCACTGAACATTACGGCAATGGAAAGGGTAGGTTTAGCGCGCCATTAAAACTGGTTTAACCACAGTTTCTTTTAAAATGTCTATACAAAGTCAGAAACATTGCGTTCGACAATTTTCCTGGTCTTTTTGCAGATGCTTTTTCTTTTTGCCCCTTGGACTTAGGCTCTGTTCAGTAAATTGACAACTCGGTCTGGGTATTTTTCTTTAATCTCCATTTACATAATGTGTCGCTTGTACTTTTCATATTGAAGAACTGGACATAAGTCCATCACTGCAAATGTCCAAGGGTCCCCATAGCCGGTAATTCCTGTACTGCGGATTTCTAATCTGTTTGCTGTGGTTCTCTTAAACCAAGAAATTAAGTTCACAATGAAATGTATTTTTTTCGTAGAGTATTAATGCAAAGAATTCGAAACCACGAATTAAAGTGCCAACGAAATAGTGTTTCTTTTTAAACATCGGAAACTCAAGTCCACGAATAAATGTACTTCCACAGTATACTGTAAAAAAATGGCCATTTTGACATTTAATGTTTCTACAGTGATGTTAAAATCAAAACATTAAAAAGACCGTAAACAAATAAAGGGATGTGGAATAAATGTACGTGGGATAAAATCCCTCTAAATACGTGGTAAGATTAAGCAAATGGAACAACGCTTTCATTGTTGTTCTTCATCTTGAAGTCACCATGAGGCCTTCAACAAAGAGCAAACGCTTTTACCTCACAGTAAGCTCAAGACGTCCCTAGTACCGTAATAAGCGGTATTCACTTGCTAAATATTGAACAACGCCACATCCATCCCCTCTGCTACATAATTGTTGTATGGATGCTTGGTTGTCAACAAAGTTTAACATAACATAAACCAGAATACGTTATATGTGTAGAATCGGATATGGGACAAATAACCATAAAGATCTAAATACGAAGCCAAAATGAGCATTATACAGGGCTATGCAAGAGAGAATTACTTTTAAACATGTAGATTTTGTGAGTTCCTAGAAAAAAACACGATTTCTAAGTATACATCGCGAATAACAGACTACTGGGCTTGTGAATATTCTTTAGAACTAAGAATCGGCTAACAGAGGCTTTTGCCTGGTTCAGTACTTTTGATGTATAAGTTTACCATATCTTTACAATATCTTGTTAAAAATTTACCTACGATCAAAGATGCAACAAATATTAACAAACTTGTATTTTAAGAGGCATATATTTTGGTACATACTTGCAGTATAGCTATATATTGGTTTACATAAGTTACGACTCTACTAAGTCAAATTGCAGGAGACACTGATGCTTTTAAAGATAGGTCTAGATTGAGACAAGGTCGAGGCAATTCGTTTCAGATTTAGACGGACCAGACTAAGTTGAGACTTTTTCAGTAAAAGTTCAGACTGGTCCCGGCTTATCGAGACTCCTTAAGTTAAATTAAAGACTTGTTTGGTAAACTATAGTTTAGTTTCTCGATATTTGGGTTATTGGATGTAGTTTTTTCCATTGATTTATTCACTTTTTGCCGTTTTTGGGCCATTTAGGGCTTGCTATATGGTGTGAGGTTCCTCACTGTGTTGAAGACCGTACGGTGACTTCTAGATGCTTTGTTTTAGGTCGTTTTAACCTAGATATGGGATGTTGTCTCCTTGACATTTACCCCATTTCCTTTCTTTTTCATATAGATCGATAAATCGGTCGAGTACTTTCTGTAGTGTTATTTTGTATAAAAAAAGTCCCCTGTCTAACTGTATGTATTAAATAATTTTAAACTGATTGAGATTGAATTCTGAAATTGTTGAAATCCTGATGCGAAAAATAAACATGCAAATAGAACCGATATCTGGCATTGAAGCTTATTTCTTCCGTAAATAGATGTTTTCCATGTAAGACAGCCTATAGAAGATAGCGTCACGTGAAGCTGTCTTTCACGGGTAATTGTCCAATTCAACGTTGCGATTTGTTCGACGTCACAATTGTTGTCACAATTAACTCGATGGATGATTTGACGTCACAATTGCGAACTCCACCAGAAATGGCAAGATTTACTTCCTTTCGGGTTGATTGTTGTATTTTACAGAAGAAACTAGTTTTTATATTCGACCAAAAATAAAGATCGGGATATCTTCCACTCGTGTGAGAAATTCTACGTCTTTTATCCTCGTTTTTCTCGGGAAAAGACAGAATTTATCAAACTCGTGGAAGATATCCCTCATCTTAAATATGGTCTCGTATATGAACCTGTTCATCTTTCCTTGTAAAGTAGAAAAACAAAACATCTGGGATAGACAACTTTTCATCATCATTTTATCGTACTACCGATTTTCTATGAATCTACTTTTAAGGAATAACGTTTGAGAAAAAAAATAAGGACATCTGCAGTTGTTTTAATCTGAGCCTATATCACACAGCTGGCATAATGGTACTAAGAATTGAAGAGATATTAATGATCAAGTTAGTATCTAGCATATCTCTCACTTAAATGACCTCATTAGACACAAAAGTATTTGTATACATCATTCATCTTTAGTTTGGCTTAATTTGCGTCAGAAGTGTCAAAGAAGAAAATCAAAAGAGCATTGAATGTTATTTAAACAATAACAGTGCGTTATGTGAATGGCCAGGAGCATCAATATCGTAGATTTAACGGTCAAAAATACATATACAGGAGATGCGTGACCTAGCTTGTAAACGGATATCTTTGAGAGTAAAGTCAAGATTGATGCCCCGGCCATTCAAACAATTAAACACTTTAGTGAACAAATTAAATAAAGGGATATGGACTAAATGCACATTGGACAAAACCCCTATAAAAACATAGTACAATGTAAGAGTAAGCAAATGGAACAGCGCTGTTGTTCTTCATCTTGAAGTCATCGTGAGACTTTCAACAAAGATCAAACACTCCTAGCTCATGGAAAGTTCAAGACGGCCAAAAGCAACATGCTAAATGTTGAACAACGCTATATCCATGTATCTTTTGTCATAGTATCTTATTTAAATTAAAAAAGTTGTAATGAACAAATAATCAGACTAGACTGTAAACCTGCTTTGTCAAAGACATGTAAATAGTGCCATTGACGGTAAATTTGATCAATCAAATGATCGTTTACATAACTGTTGCATTGGAATCTGTGTTTTACCCTGGCCGTCTTGTTCTGTTACCGACTTGAAACACAAATTACAATAGTTTCTTTTATATTTCATGCTCGATATAAACCATTATTAGGACTTCTTATTCATTATTCCCGCATGGTATGGATCATTTTCCGTGTCCTCAAAAGTTTCACGTAAGATGGTTTTCCTATAGGGTGTTAAAATAAACTGTACTCTATACTGCCACCGATTTGTAACTGAATTTGAAGAAAATTTACTATTTTGCAAAGAACCCTCTTCACATCTTTCCTGCAAGATTTCGTCAATTTGTTTTGTTTTTTTTTTTTCATTTGGAGATGGCTAAAATATGCTTTTCTTCATATAGTTTAAAGATAACTTTGTTCAGCGCTGGCAGCTAGGTTTTTATGTAGGGCGATTATCGAATAGAGTCCTTATCAAGTTTTTGTCAGAAATACAAATTCATTAAAACAGAAAGATAACAATTTGGGATTATTACCCCGCTTTACACTCCTCTTTGCCAAACTCCTCCTTGCCATACTCTTTTTTCCATAGTCCGACTTAGTTTCCTGAAAATGTTATAAACAATTTAATATATAAACAGAGGAAATTCACAATTTAATATGTAAACAGAGTAAATTCACGATATTTTTTTCTCTTGTGTTTTCCAAAGTTTTAATTTAATCTTTTCTAGCATGTCATAGTTTGTTGAAATAGTTTTGTTGAAACTACATCATATTGTTATGGCCTTTTTGTAAGCTACACTTGTACGTACATGTAAAACAGTTTTAAACGGATCAAGTTCAAACCCTGATACTAAATATGTGCCACATTTGTAATATGCTCTTTTTATTTCGTGTAATGTCATTAATAATGGGTCTAAAACGTTGTCTACTTTCAGTGAATGATAAGTATAAGGGCATACACCTTTTGTCATTGGCTATACTCCTGTCATAATTTATATCAAACGCCATTAATTGCCGTAGTTTTAGTAGTAATTAATAGCATAAAATTAAACTTGCGTTAAGGAAGAAAAAGGCTAAGCACACACCGACTTCCCAAACAGTTCGGAAGTATTTAAAAAGTATCTTTCAATAAGAATGTTCAGCTACTGGTTAAAACTGATTCGAGGCATCTAGTGCCATCGATTTTTATAGAAATTAACGCTGATACTGCTCTGGAGTTTTAACAGATCCGAGTACCGTATATCACTCTCGGTTTTTACAGGAAGGCATGCTGATACTGCTCATCAGTTGAATGTCATTTTTTTCTTCAGATTTTAGTTGTCTCCTTGAATTATACTTCCAGTTTTTTGTCTTGTTCCTGGAATGATTTTTTTGTAATTTACGTTTTTTGTACCCTCTGTATTCTACTGTTGTTGTTTCACTGGTTTTCACATTGTACTTATGTTTCACAACCATGAAAATTTAGTTTTTACACTGACCTGCTTTCCCAAAATGCCACTGAACGTGTATAGAAATGGGTTCAATGCCGCATTGACTGGTATTACAAAAACGGCAACCAAGGAGTATACTTCAGAGGGATACGTTTGTCCGGTTATACTAAGTATGCCTGCAATATAAAAAACAAAACTAAAAAATTCTCAAATGTTTGTCTGGTAATACTCAGCATGCCTGTTACGTGAAAAACAAACGTTTGTCCGGTAATACTCAGCATGCCTGTTATGTGAAAAACAAATGTTTGTCCGGTAATTCTCAGTATGCCTGTTATGAGAAAAGCAAATGTTTGTCCAGTAATACTCAGTATGCCTGCTATGTGAAAAAAAAATGTTTGTGCGGTAATACTCAGTATTCCTGTTATGTGAAGAGCAAATGTTTGTCCAGTAATACTCAGTATGCCTATTATGTGAAAAACAAATGCTTGTCCGGTAATATTCTTTATGCCTGTAATGTGAAAAACAAATGTTTGTCCGGTAAAACTCAGTATGTCTGTTCTGTGAAAAACACATGTTTGTCGGAAAATAATAACAATGTCTGTCAATGAAATGTATTATAAGAATAACAGTGTTGATGGGAAAAGGCTGCAAGAAATGTCATGAGATATTTTGAGACGGATTACGGTCAGTACGCCTTCATAAACATGCAGTACTGTGCAACGTAGTCCTAATCTTTTGACGAAAACGTGACGTGACATGACGAATCGTTTCACGTCCATAACAGTTCACGTCCTATTTCTCGTCATTTGACACACTCAATTAGATAATTGTGAGGAAAAGGCTCGTAATTTAATGGTATGCAAAATAATCAATACATCATTAATATATAATTGAAATTTTCCGATGATACGAAATGATTTCAATTGTGATCACGGTTTTATATATAAAATTAACATTGACATTGACTGGGAACAGTCAGAATTCTTTAATTTGATAAAATGAGAAGTCCATGAATTAAAAAATAAATAGTTAAATTTCCTTTATTTTGTTTTAAACTCCAAGAAAATGGAAAAAAGGGATAAAATATCGACCAGTTTTAATTGGTTGTCATTTGGACTGTTTGAACATATTCGCTTTATGGATTTCCAAATGTTTTGATTTCATCTGAAAATCATATGCAGAAACTAAATTACAGTAACTCCGGTATTTTGTTATTTAGTCATTACAAATACACCGTTCATTGCGAAACTTTCCTTTTACACATTATTTTGTTCAAGATGCCATTAAAATAAATATTTTTGAAACAAAAAAAAACTTGTCAATTTACATTTTAGTCATTACAAATGTGCCGGTCAGTGCTTTAAATATTATTTTGTTCAAATTCCAATAAACTAAAAAAAAATAACAAATCACTTGTAAATATTCATTTTGTAATTACAAATATACCTGTCAGTGCGAAACTTTCCCTTTCCGCAACTTTGTTCAATATTCCATGAAAATATAAAAAAATAATAATCAGTCACTTGTAAATCTTCATTTTAATCTATACAAATGTATCGGTCAGAACAAAATTATCCCTTATCACATTATTTTGAAAAATGATAATAGAAAAATCACTGTAAATTTTTATGTAAAACATTACAAATGAACCAGTCAGTGCAAAGCTGTCTCTTTCAAAGTGCCATGGAAATAAAAAAAAACGGTAAAAAACCACTTGTTAATCTTTATTCGAGTTATTACAAACCTACGGGTCAGTGCGAAACTTTTCTAATGCACATCACTTTGTTAGAAAATCCAATAAATTAAAAAAATAATAAGAAATCTCTTGTAAAACTTCAACTTACACAACTGTTTAAGTCATTAGAAATGTAACGGTCAATCTGAAGTTTTCGCCTCAGATTGTTTTGTTCATAACGCCATAAAAATGAGCAATTTAGATAAAAAAAAAACACTGCAAGGATTCTTCTCCAATATTACTTACAACAATTATTGCTCCTGGACATTTGATGATATGATTCAGGCACTGAATGTCCGCTAAACGACATTTATGTTCGTTTTGGCACCATTCTCAATCATCAGGTCATTGGAATCTCAATAGGTACTAATTGTGCACCTCTCATTGCAGATCTTTTTCTGTTCTGTTACGAACGGGACTACAAAATGGAACTGTCCCGAAAAGTGATAAACTTATTTCTATTTTCCATGATAATAGCAGGTACATTACATTGACGATATCAGTACTATTGATAATCCCCAGTTTTTAGCTTATGTCGACATCATTTACCTACAACAACTGAAACTTAACAAAGCAAATAATGATTCTAAATACTTCCCGGTTCTGAACATCATCATTGACTCTGGTAAATTAAAAACTAATTTATGATGAGAGGGATGATTTTGAGTTTACTGTTACTAATTTCCCCTTTCCTGACGACGACGTTCCCCTAGCTCCATCCTAGGGGGTGTATATATCTCATCTTGTACGATTTGCTCACGTTTGTTCTTCTTTTGACGATTTCAGTGAGCGTAACCTTACCCTCACATCCAAACTTTTACAACAAGGTTACAGATTTGATAAATTATTAAATCTTTTAAGAAATTTTTCAGAAGATCTGATATCTAGATATGACGTGACTCGCAAACAGCTAACTACAAAGAGCATTTCTCATCCTCGCTTTTATGGAAATGTAGTTAAAAATGTCAGAAACTGATAAATAATCAAGAAAAACTGGGACTTAGCTTACAATCTTTACGTAATAGTAGACATCGACGAGATATTCTGAACAAATCCGTTAAACTGGCTTTGGATTCCACTGACCTGAAGACCTTACATAAATACTGGCCTCTCACTGATTCTGCCGATATCTACTGAAAGACATGACGACTCTTTACCGAACCCTTCGGGGAGTTTTGAGTTGGAATTTTTCTTCCGTAGTGCGACAGTGTTTTACCAGTTTAGCGGAGAGCACTCTTTGAACCATCTTTCTAAATTACGTTTTTTTTTCCTTTGCTTTTCTTTTTCAAGATTGTGGTCATTGAGTTAGTAGTCTACCTGTATTGGGTTTTATTCGAATGTTTATTATACTATAGGGAAACGGGATAGAGAAAGGAAAGGTTTGGGTACCCATAAACCGGTTAAGACCTATCACTGGCTTTTGCTAGTGCCGGTACCAAGTCCGGCTTTACCAAGTTCCTATCGTTATTTAGGTTTGTCTCTTGTTTTCATTATTGCTTTTTTAGCGCAGTTCGCTTGCAAATTGTGGCATGTGATTGTACATTGTAGTTGCCTGCCATTGAAAGTGTTTACTGTTATCCTGTTTTTGTAATTGAAAATTCAAATTTCGACTTTCCAATACTGAACTTCCCATTCTTAAGCAGTAACATTCCCACATCTCCGGCATATGGCGTCTTCATTTCACAACTCATTTGCTATTGCCTAGCCTGTAATTTGTACAGCGATTTTGTCAACAGAGCGACATTATTGTCTCAAAAACTTATACATCAACGTATGTTAAGTCACTGTTGCAATTTTCACTACAGAAGTTTCACGGTCGTCGCCATGATTTGACAGATCGTTACAGTGTTTCTATTTCACAGATGATAATAGATCCAGAGTTAATTACCGGACGGCAAACACAAAACGGACTTTTCAATGGCAGTGTGACGGGTGCCGCGGTATCCCTTCCAGAGCACCTGATGATACCTCAATTTTTGTAGGGGTTCAAACTGTAAGTGCTTCAGTTTTGTGGCGTTCTTGTTCATTTTTGTTTTATTTTGTTTTGTCTTTGCTGTGTTATCTAAATTCGTGCTGGATATGATTTGCCGAGATTTTGGAATTTTTGATTTTGGAATCCCCTTTCATTGTTTTTGCTTCGGTATTCGTTTGCCGATGTATTGTAAATCTTCAATTCATGTTATCATTGCAAATATACTGGTCAGTGCGAAACTTTCCCTTTACATTACCTTACTTTGTTTAAAATTTTGATAAATACCACCCGTCAACAAATCAATGAAGCAGTTCCTTTCAAACTTTATTTCATTAAAACCCCCATTAAAATTAAAAAAAAAATGATGAAATAAAAAAAAGAGTTGCAAATATTTATTTAATTATAGCAAAAGTACTGATCTGCTGCGATGAAGTATTATTCGTGTAAGCACGGAGTGAAACAAATATATAGGTCACCGTCTTTTACCCGAGGTATCACGTGAAATATGGACGAATCTAAACGCGAGTTGGACGAATAGGCTTCTCGTCATCCGTCAGATTTTGCGTAACTTACCGCTGAGTGACCGCTGACTGATTGCTGACTGATCCCAGACAAACGGATGACTAATCGTTTTTTCTGTAAGGGCTATGTTACACAGTACTGTAGCTGAAATGTTCTTTTTGCGTTTTTAAAATAAATTTTAAAAAATAGAAAAAAGAAGGGAAACGGGGAATGTGTCAAACAGAAAACGACCCAAAGGGGAGTAATAACAACTCAAAGCCACCATAAGATCTTCAATGAACGGTGAGAAAACCCCATACCCAACGGCAATTCGGAGTCGGCCCCTTAACAAAGAGCAATCAAGTCCAGCGAAATAAACATCATCCTAGACTCCTATAGACATAAAGTAAACTAACTAGAAAAAGGACAAGACACGCAAATGCTTAATAAATTCCTGACTTAGGACAGGCGCAAACCTGCTGCGGCGGGGTTAAACTAGTTTTATTGGATCCAAACCTTCCCCTACAGCCAATGTGATAAATCAAAAAACAATCGTAACAACAGTAAAATTCAGTTGGCAACAGGACTGAGTCAATTGTGAAAAAATGAAACTGAAAGAACTAAATATACGGACAAAAATATGAAATCACAAGAAACTACTAACAGTTAACTGACATGCCAGCTCCAGACCAATCACCAACTGACAAAGTAAGTTATGTACCCTCAGTATACAGCTTCCACCAAGATCCCTTCCTGTGAGGAGTTAAGCATAATGATTTCATGTATATACCGGAATACATAACCCGTGTCCATGCAATACAGATTTTAGAAATTTAAAATGTGTTTAGTTAAATTGCAAAGACCTTATCAAAAAATCAATGTTAATACCAAAGAAGGCCATACGTAATGACTTGACGACAATACTTATGAATTAGACGATTTAAAGGTTTTATAAGTTTGTTAGGCGAGTTTAAGTATTTTTTACTCTTATGTAATACATTACCGTAAAATAAGGGATGTGAAATACCAGCCTTGATTAGATGTTTACAGGTTGCATTGTATTTATGAACTAAGTCTTTATATCGATGATAAAATTCAGTAAAGGTTTTAACTAGTTTATGATAACAAAAAACCCTGATGTAATAGTTTTTCAGTTATGAAAAGATTCCGTTCACTAATTCGCAAACGGTATTACATACTCGAGCAAATCGAACAAGTTGAGATGTAAACACCATATGATGGCGCTAATAGAACATCGTCATCCAGAAATGGATAATTAACTAGGGGAAAAGAAAAATCATCCCTTTTATCATAAATTTTAGTATCTAATTTACCCTTCGTTTTATCAAAATTGATGTCTAAGAACGGACAATGATGATTATCAGATTTGGCTTTATTCAAAGTAAGTAGCATATCTGGACTTAATGGTTAACTAAAATTTGCCATCTCGATGCGTCCTCCAATGTCTGTCGTACGACGTTTTGAATATATAAATATACAAAGCACTGTGCACAAATATAAATTATAATGAAGCCTTCTCTGCAAGGTAGTGTGTTGACAAGGATATATAGACCATGTCTTCCCATAAGTGCAACAAGGTACCAATTGACCAAACTGCAATTTAAAGAAAACACAATTTTGAAAATTTCGCCATTTAAAAAAAATCAGAGAATAGAGGTAGACCTTCCATTTTTGGCCCATAGAAGTGGCGTACTTCACTCTATATCCACACCTTTAGCTTAGTCTAGACCTCCTTTTATTTTTACAGAATTATCATTTTTGTCACATACCCATTTGTAAGCATATGATTCCACAAAAGTAAAGATTTTGTTGTGCGAAAAGGTTTCAAGTGCCAGTGGGGCCTTTTTGCACAAATCATTTCATAAACAAAAAACTTAATAATTTAAAGCCTTTTTTAGCTTTATTTATCACCAAATCGTTTAAGACTACTTTTCAACGTGTAGTCTGCGTTTCATTTATTTAAACACTATATTGTGTGAATATTTCGTTTTAAAAATTAATTATGCAAAATGGAACCAAGTGTCATATGGCTCCTTGTTCCACGTTTATGAAAGCTGAAGATCATGGAGACATTAGACGCTAAAATGCTAAAGTAACAGAATTATTTGATAGCACAAAAATCTGAAACATTGATATAAGAAAGCTGATTTTATGGCTCAAATCTGTAATACCTCAGCACTGTATATTGAAGCATTCCAACAATTTTGATTGAAAAGGGGGAAACTAGCAGTGACACTTAGAGCGGCCGACACAAAAATGGTAGAGGGAGAATGTACATGTAATCTGTTTAAAATTAAAATTGTTGTCAGCATTTGGGATTTGAGAATTCTGGGCAGGGTAGAAACGAATAAAATAAGGTAAATTATAATATACTTGTAGGAAAAGAAAATGTATTACCAAAAAGTGATAATTTTACTGATTAAAAAGTAAAAATACTTCTCCTACCAAGTATTCCTATTGGGAACCAACATAAAAAGTCTGTAACCACAACCAAAAATAGTTTTCGTGCTAGCCTCATATCATTGCGTGCTTTAGTTGGTAATATGCGACGGCTGCTACTGGCCGCTCTGAAAATCAAAAACTGGAAGTGTGCTATAATAGAGAATGCCGCCATGTTGTAAAACACGAATATTGAAGACGCAAATTCCCATCCATCTGATTTGGTTCCGGCAAGTGGAAGTGCCAAGCAAACAGACACCTTTGTGTAGAAACTGGACGAAAAATAGCTTGTCATGATTAATGGTAAAATTGCCATCGTTGTTACAACAACCCACGTTATGGAAACTAATATTCTTGCTTTTCTCATTGTAATTTTCCGATTTCCAAATGGAAACTTAACGGCAAGGAATCTGTCAGTTGTGATAAGCAAAAGAAAATTGACTGATGCCTCACTCGAAACAGCTGCCAAAACTCCTGCAGTGTTACAAATTGCACTTTTTCGCCATGACCTGTCATTTAAGACGTAACTTCCCATGTAATGTATATCTGCAATTGCTATTATACTCAAGTAGATGCCTGTTAATAAATCTGATATACTAAGGTTAAATACGAAAAAGTCATGTGTTTTACTTTTTAGTAATTTTCTGTCATATGCTAGGCGATAAATTATTACAGCTGTATTACCTAACAATGAAGCCATATTAACAACCCAAAGACATACTCGTAAGGCGCTGTATCTAATGAGATCAGAACAAGAAGAAAAAGCATCTTGTTGTGGCAAGCAATTCCTTGGTTGTACTGTATCGGGTTTTAAACAACAAAATACATATGAATCTGTCATCATATGTTTCAATGTACGGAGATCTGAAAACATTCCAGTAGAAAACTGCTGCACATCATTGTACGTAATATCAATGACTTCGAGATTGTCCAAACCTTCAAACGAACCCTGTTCTATAACACTCAGTCTATTATGACTTATATTGAGTGTATGGACCCTTTTCAATCCCCGAAATACACCTGCGTTCAGTTGCCAAATATTTGTTCCAGTAATATGTAATGCTTTCAGATGATGTAAAAACTGAAAAGCCTCAGGTTTGAGATACTGAAGAATATTATTTCCTGTAAGAAGCAGAGTTGTTAGTTTGGAAAGCCCTTCAAATGTTTTGGATAGAAACATTTCTATTTTATTAAATCTCAGATCTAAAGTCATTAGGTTATGCAAATGTGTAAATATACCAGGAGTCACAGTCTCAATGTAACAGTTTGATAATATCAAGTCAACTAAATAAGGAAAATATCCAACTGTTAGGGTGTTGCTAAAGAATCTCGAATGAATGCTAGCTACTCTCCGAGCTTTTGTAGGAATCAGCTGGAAAACCATATCCATTTTGTCGTGAAAACATGAATAAACGAGACCATCACAGGTACAATAACTGGGACATGTGCTATTACAACCAATTTCATCGTCTCCACGGTTGCAGTGTAAAACTCCATCACAAATTTCACTTTCCAACAAACATGTTGTTGAATTTTGACATCGGTATAATCCAGGGCAGGTATAATAATCTGAAATACAGAGTTCAAGATCTTTGTTGTTTACAATAAAAGATAGATGGAAATTATCATAAGTTATCATAAGCTATAATAATGTATTATACACATACTTCCTGCAAGTGAGGTGGTATACTAGATGACCACACAAAGAAAGTTTATCACCCGAGACGGTAGTAATGGCAGTTTAGTATACCATTCGAAATTAAAGGCAGCATGTGTTATATTATATTGAACATCTTGACTGTATAACTACTTCAAATAATGTCAATGACATCACTGTACATTTAGAGCGGGCGGTATACTCGATAGAAAGGTGGTATACTTAAAAGAGTAGTGGTAAACCAAAGTACGACTCTTGGGGTTAACCAATCAAAAATAAGGAAATTCATGTGAAGTATAATATTCATCAATAGCTGTTTACTGCAATGCATGCAGATAAGATGATTTCGGGGTTGCAATGAGAATTGATATCAGAGTATTTTATTTAACGAACCTTTAATACTTCCTATTAGTAATAGATATTAACATTTTCGTGTACAAATAAAGGGATATGGAGTAAATGCACATTGGACATTGGACATAATCCCTTTAAATACATGGTAAGATTTAGCAAATGGAACAACGCTTTCATTGTTCTGCTTCATCTTGAAGTAAGTTAAATAATATTTCTGTTTTAACAACGTTACCTCAACATTAGTATTGACAAAGTAGATATGTAAAGATCTAAAATGAACAACATGTACAAAAATATTTATCGAGATTGATTTTTAATTTCAAGCTATTTACATTTTAATGGGGATATCTCGAAAATATAAGTTTCCTAGATGACGACAGATCTTTCCCTTAAAAAGCTTGAATTTTTAATTTCCTCTACAGGATTTGACTCATTACAAGATTTGACATTTTCAGTATGGCAGGTGTTTTATATAGAGCTTGCCATAAGTTAAGCACAGCCTTTATTTTTGTAAGAATTCATTTTGAATTTAAAATATCCATAAATCGTAAATTGATTTGGCGCTTTATTGATCAATAATGGTAAAACATCAATAAAAACAACTTCTTCCCAGCCGTTTAAAAACCCAGTCTTATAAAGCAATGCTTAAAACATAATAAGAAAAACATGAGTGTAAACAAGTTTGCTTTTAGACTTAAATCTAATCGACATATTGTCTCCGAATAAAAGTCAATGATCGTTAACGAGACAAATCTGTTATTTTGAGGTACATTCGAAGCTAGTATGCTGCATAACCACCTCGTTTGCGGTGCGGTTCATTTACCTTGTTCTTCATACTGTTGACTTAACGACGGAGTGTTGCCTGGGGAACATTTCGCTACTCGGTTACGATTGCAGCACGTAATTCCTGGACATTTGGCAAGCAGGAGTTATGTCATTAACTTTCCGACCAATAATATCCAACAAGTTTTCGATTGGATTCAAGTCCGAAGGCATTGCTGGCCAAGGAAACTATAAGGTGTTTCTAAACTTATGGCGATGTATATAAAAAGCAGGAGGGAGATACTTTCTCTACCAGTGAATCTAATCTCACCCGTGGGTCCGTGATATTCACCCTTGTATGTGTGTATGTGTCCACATATTTTTTTCTGTTCCGTATTAATTATTTGTTCTTCCGATGTTGTCCTTGTTCATTTATTATTCGTTTTCGATGACAGTTCGGTTCTCATTTACTTTATTTGAGAACAATAATAAACAGTCCTCTCAGCCTTTTTATACATATATCGCTGAAGGCAGCGTGAAACCGGTAGGGACAGTGAGGAACATTTTTCAATGTATTGTGTGAATTGTTTTCATTATAAAGTATATTATTACAATGCATTTTCAACATTCTGTTTTTCTTTATATATATTTATTTATAATGTTACTACAAATCTCCTAATATTTTATGGTTTATGTAAATCGAGTAGGGCGGATATGTTTTTCTTTTTAAACAACAAACGGAATGTATTTACTGTCCTAAAATAATCTGAATGATCGTAGGAGTACAGTAAAAATAAAATTCTAAATAACTAATGCGAATTTGTGTATCAATATCATAACGAATAAAAACCATTAAAAAACAATGAAATTTCATATAGCCACAGACAAAAATTTCACATAATGCAAGCATTTTTTTCTTACGATACAAGATTTCTTAAGTATGCAAAGATTTTCATAATCTGAATGAACTATGTTTGTAGTCAAAATTGACGTACAGATATCACGCCTTGTTTAATCGATTTGTTCAAATCGTGAATATTGCATATTACTTCCGTACGTTTGATTGAGAGATATCACCTGGTTCGTGACATTGTTTGTTAAGGCCGTTTAAAGAAACGCGCATGTGTTTCGAATTTCGCTGTATGTTTAAAAAATCGAATCATTAACTGCGTCCGAGATAGCTTCAAGAGAGAACTGAACTCTTCCTGGAGGCCTTATTCTATAACTATATTGGTCATCAGATATTTCTAGGAACAAATCTTATGATATCTTCTTGAACACAACCAGTGGTCTCGAAGAAACATAAGTGAGTGCTTTATCAACCCAAACTTATATATTTCCGCTACCTAGCATCTGAAATCGGTAAAACTGTGTCAACGTGTTCATATTCGGTCTGTTTTTATCGATAATATCCGATTTACTTGGATGACATTTAAACTAAGAAACAAAACGTAAAAGGAGTAAAACATTCTACCTCAAACATGTGTAAAATTATGTTGGTAGTATAAAATAACAAAATACCGAAGTTACTGGTAATTTATTTTCGGCATATCCACATTTCGACAACTTATGTCTCATCTGTGCAGATCAATCCAAAACATTTGGAAGTCCATTAACCGAAAAAAAACATATTAAAACTAATAGAAAACTAATAACCAAAATAATCTAAATAGAAAAGCCAAAATTCAGCTAGGGACAGAGATATGCATGGGGGACATACTCCTTAGTTTTAAACAATTTTTTTGCAAAATCTAGATATAACGTATATACATGTCTCAATAGTTCCTCTCCACATTTGTCAAAGTAATCGACTAACAATTAAGTCTGTGTTTTTTATACATCTACACGTCCATGATCATTTCAACGTCAAAATATTTTTAATATATAATCTTATTTAAAATAACCCAAGATAGATAGAATGATGGTAGTTTTGAAGGTCGAGACAGAAAATATCAAGTATTGCGGCAAGTCCGATAGGACGAGCTGTGATACTAGTGATATTTTCTGTCGAGACCTTCAAAACTACCATTATTATTTTTTATCGGCAACGTCGTAAGAGTCATGATGTCAATTTCATGACGCCATTGCCTGATATTTTCTTGTATCAGGTCAGAACGGAGATACTGACAATATCAGTCAGTAAGATCAAAGAGAAAATGTACATATTGCCGATTAAGGAGAAGTGTTGTCACTTGTAATAAATGTTCTTATGTTAAATACAACTGACAATGAAAGATCAAGATGTTCTAGCTTGCATGTTGGAGAACATAAACGCTTAATTTGTGGAACAAACAAATCATGTACCGACGTATGGTCTTAGGCTCTTTGCAAATACACGAAACAACGGCAGTAGAATACCGAAGGAACAAAGGAGTGGTATTTACAAAAATCGATGTCTAAAGACATCGCAAATATGAGAACACAGAAAACAATGACGTAAGACCCCTTCAGTCACAGAAATAAAAAACACAAGATTCAAAACCAAAGCACTCGTAGTGTGAAGTCCCATGACACTGAAAGTGACATAAGGTGTTCCAAGAGGGTAAGCATGTCCTGCTCTGTTAACCTGTCACACTGTATGTGATTCCATCTAGAAAAATGCCAAAATCGGTATAGTCAATTCCGGGAAGACGTGAATCAAGGTGAAAATGCCCGCTTTCATTTATGACACTGACACGTCATATCTTTCAATGATGTTATGGTGACGGCCATAAAATTTCTTTAGGGATGAAATTAACAGAGGTTGACAAATCCCAGGCTAAGCAACTTTTGAGACAGTATTTTTGCTCTGTTCAAATAATCATTGTACAAATTACATGCTCGACAGTAACGGATCAACTGTGAAATGTAAATCCATTGGAAGGAGAGGTAGGTATGTTGCTGCTTAGAAAGATAAAGTTCACAATTGGGAAGTTAAACTCACCACGTACATTCTTGTTATAAAGCGTCCTTCTTCGTCAATATACAACAAATGCTGAAGTATGTATGAGTTGTTTCTTTAATTTGAAGCTCAGTGTGATAGATCTGATGTCAATATTCCAACTCATCAATATGGCATTAAATTTACCTCACGAAAGCCTTATTTAACCATCAATTATCTTGTTTTAGCAGAACATACACCGATGACGTAAAAAGTGACGTCACGAACTAAAAACATATTATATGGTTATCCCGCCTTGCTCTGAGTTGTATTAAAAAACAGTATAATCTAATGGTAAAGGGGTTATGCAAAGTTTTTTTTTAAATTTGACCGTAATACATGTAGCAGGTTTTAAGAAAGAAAATATTAATATTTTCATAAGAATCGGATGGATCGAAAGGACGGCATGTATACCACATGAAGTACATTTTTGCCTGTAAAACTGGAAATGATCTCTTTTTGAATTAGCCATTTTATAGCCGACCAATAGACTTAAGGATATTTACAAACAATATCATTGAGAAAATTGAAAAAAAAATAGGCGTAAGAGCAATGCAATAATCTTAGAAACAAATTCAAATATAAAATGAATAAATAAAATTAAAAATAAATGATATAGCATAAATAAATCAATTCAAATGTTCAACGCAAACGAGGTTGTTGACCTACCACAGTCCAACTCATCTTCACCGTCTATGCAATGTCTATAGCCATCACAAACCAGACGTGGTGTTACACAGTGACCTTCAGGACACTTAAAAAATCCACCAGGACATACAGCTTCACCTAAATAAGAAAGAAATAAATTTCCACTTAGTATAAATAGTTTTTAATCTGCGAAGAAATTATCTAATATCTTGTAAAAGTATCTCAACTGAGCTTTATGCACATTATCAGACAGAGAGCAAAGCAATTATTCAACATATGACATATCTAAATAAATAAGCATATGGGAGGGTGTGGATCCAAGAAAACGAGTTAAATTCCACTGCAATTTTTGCGCCTGTCCCAAGTCAGGAATGTGTTGGTCGTTGGCTTGTCCTTGTCTTCTTAAAAAAATTAGTTTCTTGATTTATTCATTTTTTTTACCTTTTTGGGGCCATTTAGGGCTTGCTATATGGTGTGAGGTTCCTGACTGTGTTGAAGACCGTACGGAGACCCCTAGATGCTTTGTTTTGTGTCGTTTTAATCTAGAGATGGGATGTTGTCTCCTTGACATTTACCCAGTTTCTTTTCTTTTTCATAAGCATATAGTAATTACGCTAATCGGAAAATGAAAAAATGAAAAAAAAACATGAAAATATAAGTAACGTTAAATCTTGTCTCCATCGGTTAAATACATGTCTCTATACCAACCACAGTCTCAAGATATTATATTTTCCTATGTAGACACTCTCTGTAAAACTGAGATGAGATAAAAGTATAATTACATGTACAAGAACCATAAAACTATTCATGTCAGCTGTCGAAACTTAAGGTAGATAGACACTGTTGCTCTGCGCAATTCAATCGCGCATTGGAAAGATAAATAGTCGGACACGGGATAGTTTTGAATTTTTGGCAGGAGATATTTGACGGCATTTCTTTTTTGACGCCATAGTTGAATGACAGACGTAAAACGTCATATTTCGTTCACTTTGCCGCGAATTAACTCCCTTTTCCCGTAAGTAACGTTTAGTCCGGAGACTTTGTAAAATGTCTCCGTTAAAAGCAGGGTGACATATGCATTTGTTTATTGTAATTATTAAATTAAATCATTAACTATTTGTTCACAAAAAATACATCAAGTTCTCATGGATAAAAAGTTCGTTTCTATAAACGTAAAAAACTTTGTTGTCGATTATAGAAAAAGCAAGCATGGTAACCCATACTTTTTTATTGCAGATTTCGGGCAAGTAGGATTAGTTCTTCAATAGTGCCGACTTACATGAATATCAATATCACTGTCTATCTACCTTAATTCAAAGTACCCTCGGAGATGTACCGACCAGTGTACCCAATGTAGCCTCTAGATAACTAGGGCTCCACTTGCCAATGCCAGTTAAACAGAGATGTACCGAACATTGTACCCGATGTAGCCTCTAGATAACTAGGGCTCCACTTGCCCATGCCAGTTAAACAGAGATGTACCGAACACTGTACCCAACGAGCTTCTAAATAACTAGGGCTCAACTTACCCGTGCCAGTTAAACAGAGATTTACCGAACATTGTATTCAATGTAGCCTCTAGATAATGTTTTTTGTCTCCTGTCTTACTTTCTGTAATCTTGAAATGACATATCATTCATTAAATGACTTGTATGCAAGATGATTGTAGCATTAGTTTCTTTATATTAGTACATCTCTTTGGCTATGACATAGCAGATTAGATTAATGGTAAACCCTATCCTTAATAGACATTTTAAAACATTCAACATTACTTTATTGGTCTGTAAATTGTAACTTATCTACATGCTTCTAGAAAATTTAATATCTAAATGTTAAACGCTCTTTTTTTACTTGCATCCAAATTGCTGGTACATATTGTTTCAATCTCCTATTATTATTCTAGGAAAAGAGATTTTGAATTACTGTCTATCGTCATGTTATTTCCAGAAAGAAATATTGAACTGCGAAATCATTCATTTGCTCCTAATAGAAAAATATACCGTCAAAACAGTTCTGGTAATTTCAAGCCAACACCCAGTCCCATTCAAAGCATATATTTCTGTGGCCAGTTTCTGCTAATAAAATTTAGTTAAGTGTTATATTGATGATTTATATACCACAATTTTGGAGTGTAAAAAATTCTATTGAAGTTTAAGATAAACTACAATCAATTTAAAGACCACTCTCATCTATCAGCAATTATGATTTTTCTACACTATATACTAAACTTTAACATGATTTGATTAAATCCAAATTGGGACACCTTATTAAATGGTCTTTTAAATTCTCTGGTTTGCAGTTAATTTGCTCTAACAAAAAGCAAGGATTCGTCTCTAATATTACCTAAAATAATCGTTTTTCCTGGACATGTAATCATATGATTAATGCACTCTATCATTTGCTCGACAATATTTTTGTTCGTTTTGGCAACACTATTTATCAACAGTTCATAGGTATTCCCATGGGTACAAATTGTGCATCTCTAATTGAAGATTTTTTCTTTTCTGTTACGAACGAGACTTCATGAAAAAACTTCAAAACGGAACAATACCAAAGAGTGATAAACTTATTTCTATTTTAAATGATAACAATAGGTATATTGACAATATACTATTGATGATCCCCAGTTTTTAGATTATGTACACGCAACAACTGAAATTAAATAAAGCTTACAATGATTCCAAATACTGCCCTTTTCTGGATCTAACATATCATTATTCACTCCGGTAAAATAAAATATATGATGAGCGGGATGATTTTGATTTCAGTATTGCTAATTTCCCTTTTCTTGAAGTCAATCTTCTTCTAGCTCCATCCTGCGGGATGTATATTTCTAAACTGGTACGATTCGCACGAGTTTGTTCTACTCTTGAAGATTTTAATGAACGTAACTTTACTATCACAGCCAAACTTAAACAACAGATTTCATAAGTTGTTGAATACATTTAAGAAGTTTTATAATAGATATGAACATTTGATATCTAAATATGGCGTTACTCGTAAACAGGTTATTACCAAGGACATTTCTAGTTACGGAAATGCTGTTACAAAATGCCAGAAATTGATTAAAAGTCCAGAAAAGCTTGGACAAAACTTATATCTTTACCTAATAGGGGATATCGACAAGATATTCTGCTGGCATCCGTAAATTAGCTTTGAGACCTAGCAACCTGAATATTTTGCACGCACGCTGGCCTCTTACTGATTCTGCCGATGTCTACTGAAATTTATGATGATTCTTGACCAAACCGTTCGGGAGGTTTTGAGTTTCATTTTTCTTTCGTAGTGCGACAGTGTTCTACCAGCACACAAGGCTCCTTGAGCTAGCCGGCAGTTTATGGGCGAGCATCCCTTGACCAATCTAACAAAATTACGTATTTTTTTTTCTTTCCTCTTAAGATTGTGGTCATGGAGTAAGTAGTCTACCTGTATTGTGTTTTATTCGTTTATTTATTATACTATAGGGAAACGGGAGAGAGAAAGGGAGGTTTGGGTACCCATAAACCGGTTTTGCCTACCACTGGCTTTTGCTAGTGCCGTTAACAAATCAGACTGTCCCGAGTTCCTATCGTTGTCTACGTTTGTCTTTTGTCTTATTCGTGTTTTACATATGTAGTTCCAAGGCAGATTGTGGCATGTAATTATAACTTTCAGCCATTGTAGGTGTTTCCTGTTATCCATTTTGTTTTACATTTACAGTAATTTTTTATTAGACTTTGAAATGGGGCAATTTCTCAGATGCGTCTTTTCGAAAATCATAATGCTTTATGTAATAACTTTCTAAGATTAGATTGAAGGTTCGGCTCTCGTTGACTTTACTAAGATTAAGAAAATTCATGAAATAAGCAATGAAGGGATATGGAGTAAAAGCTGTTGAGACAAAATCTCTACAAATACGTGAGAAAAACAAGCAATTGAACAACGAAAAGTTTGAATTACTGTCTATGGGAAAATATGTTGTAGAGTCTGACAGTTAATGCTTAAAGTATTCCGTACCTGTAAATGAACAAATTTCTCTCCGAGAGTTTTTATTGTTACAATATTTTATCCCCCAAACTTTGAATGGATCAATATACATTGTCTATTTAACCTGTAATTTATTGTACTACTGAACTTGTGTATAAAATAAAAAAATAAATATTACGATAGTAGTCGGCTCTCGTTGACTTTACTAAGATTAAGAAAATTCATGAAATAAGCAATGAAGGGATATGGAGTAAAAGCTATTGAGACAAAATCTCTACAAATACGTGAGAAAAACAAGCAATGGAACAACGAAAAGTTTGAATTACTGTCTATGGGAAAATATGTTGTAGAGTCTGACAGTTAATGCTTAAAGTATTCCGGACCTGTAAATGAACAAATTTCTCTCCGAGAGTTTTTATTGTTACAATATTTTATCCCCCAAACTTTGAATGGATCAATATACATTGTCTATTTAACCTGTAATTTATTGTACTACTGAACTTGTGTATAAAATAAAAAAATTAATATTACGATGTTTATGTTGAATAACAAAGATTTGTGATAACCCAAAATATTCACGGTAACCTGTTTATGTTAAACTTTAAAACTTTGATGGTGAATAAAAGGATATGGAGTAAATGCACATGAGACAAAGTCTCTACAAATACATGGTAAACAACAAGCAAAGGAACAACGCTTTTATTGTTGTTCTTCATCTTGAAGTCACCATGAGACCTTCAACAATGAGCTTTGCTCATACCTCATACTTAGTTCAAGACGGCCTCTAGCACCGGTTTAAGCGGAATTCTTTGCTAATTGTCGAGCAACGCTACATCCATGTCTTTCTTGGTCATGGTGTATTATTTGATGAATTATTTCATTTCACGTATCCAACAATGTAAAGTTACCGTGCCCTGTCCAGACGATAACATGTGTACGATATGCATCATTAGATGTTAAAAGGTACAATATATAATAAATACCAAAGTTGCATAGAAAACGGTAAACTTCGTTATGCTGTAGACGTGTTTCAAAGAGTAACAGGAGAATCTCTCATCAGAAGCAATCTGAAAAACCATAATCACAAGGTAATCAACAAAGAAGTACTCATTACCAAACATATCAAATTAGGAGGCCAAATTCAGTACCAAGGACACCCAACGAGAACCATATATGCAATGAAGCCTTAGTATTTTTACGGGTTTAGATTTGTAAAGTAAGTGATAACCGAACATCTATAGCGAGATTTGCATTTATTCTTCATCTAGGTAATTAACACATGTCATCTAAGGATTGAATGGAGTAACATAGCAAAAAAAAAACCTAATGTAGAAGCTACAATGGGTATGATTCCATGTATATCTGTGTAAAACTGACACGCATAGGTTGAGCCTAAATTCAGCAGTATTTATAATTTAATCTATATGTAATAACAGGATCACAGACAGTAAAATAAACAAAATACAACATATACAGACTACAATTGGTATAATGACATGTAAAGCTCTGTGTAGGTGACAGGGTTTGGTGAAGCCCAGGTTCAACGGTACTTGTGAAGAGGTTAATAGAATGAAAACCATTACCAAACTTATTTCAAC
>MJUU01053649.1:754-54741 GCA_002080025.1 Modiolus philippinarum
TCTATTCGTTTCTGTTTAATAGTACATGTATGATCACTGGTTAATGGGAAAGAACTCTTACCGATATATATTGTTAGACAATTACTTTTTTTCACATGGAAGATATAAAAAAATAATTCTAAACAACAAAAACGAATAAAAAATGTGTAGGTATTGGAATGTACACTTTCTTTAATTAGACTGAATTAATTTTGTGCATTTGCATGTACCGCATTGAATAATCTCGACATTTTCTCTTTCCATATAACGGATGCTCTGATTGGTTAATTTTTATCATTTCTGCATATGCAAAAATCATTTTGCTTAAGCAAAATAATTTAGCATATGCAATATTTATTTTTGCATATGCAATAATCAAATACGCTTATCCAAAATAGATTTTAGCATAAGCAAAATTCTAATTTTGCTTATGCAAAATGGATTTAAGCATAAGCAAAATTATAATTTTGCTTATGCAAAATTGATTTATGCATAAGCAAAATTCAATAATTATGACCTTAATACCGCGCCATATCTGATCGATATAAAGCGGTATTACAAAAAATCAAAAGATCTAGATCTACCTACCTTACATACTGAATTTCACGATAATCCATTCCACACATTACAAAAAACTTGTATAAAAGACTTAATACAAAATGTATATCATTTCATTTTACAAACACATTAGGCCTGCTGAAAATTGTTTCACATGTTTGAAAATGCACAGGAAGTGAACTAAACTAAAGTTGACCAATAAATGAAAAGCTTTATTTGCAACAAATCGTTACCAAATCATATTGCTATTACATCAAACTTTTATTACAAAAGAAATCGCTTTGAAATCATGTTCTTGTCTCCAACAAAGGCAACACATCATGAACAAATCATTTTATCACATGAATGAAGTTAACAAATCGCTTTTAACTCGTTTTCAGTTATAACTAAAGTTAAGAACTCATCAACAAATCGTTCCATCACATGAAACAAGTTAACAAATCGTTTTCAACTCGTTTCCACTTATAACCAAAGTTAAGAACTCATGAGCAAATCATTGTTTTAAGTTTCTTAAACCTCAATAACACACCTTCAAATCACGCGTGCCCAAGAAATCGTTAACAGATCATAGATGTCCTTTTTCCTGGTACGAGTTGTTAACGAGTTGTTGAATGGATCATTTTCAAATCATGGTAATAACTCGTGATTTCATGATTTGAAAGCGAGTTGAAAGCGATTTGATCATCGTTTGTTGAAAAATATTTCTGTTTGGGTACACATACTAAAATTTTCGTATAATTTCAACATAAATATATAAGAAAGGGCACATTTTCTCTATTTTATTTTATACCAGTGTCCAGAATACTAAAACTTGCTATAATTTAACCATAAATATAAAAGATAGGGCACCTTTTCTCTATTTTATATTATACCGGTGTCCGCAATACTATAACTTGATAGAATTTAACCATAAATATAAAAGATAGGGTATTTTTTCTCTATTTTATATTATACCGGTGTCCGCAATACTATAACTTGATAGAATTTAACCATAAATATGAAAGATAGGTCGCTTATTCTCTATTTTATATTATACCGGTGTCCGCAATACTAAAACTTATTAGAATTTAACCATAAATATAAAAGATAGGGCACTTTTTTCTCCTTTTTATAGTATACCGGTGTCTGCAATACTTATATATATAACTTGATAGAATTTAACCATAAATATAAAAGAAAGGGCACTTTTTCTCTATTTTATATTATACCTGAGTCCGCAATACTAAAACTTGATAGAATTTACCCATAGATATAAAAGATAAGGTACTTTTCTCTATTTCATATTATACCGGTGTCCGCAATACTAAAACTTGAAAGAATTTATCCATAAATATATAAGAAAGGGCACTTTTTCTCTATTTTATATTAAATCGGTGTCCACAATACTAAAACTTGATAGAATTTAACCATAAATATAAAAAATAGGGCACTTTTTCTCTATTCTATATTACACCGATGTCCCCAATACTAAAACTTGAAAGAATTTAACCATAAATATAAAAGGTAGAGCACTTTTTCTCTATTTTATATTATACTGGTGTCCGTAATACTATAACTTGAAAGAATTTAACCATAAATATAAAAGATAGGGCACTTTTTCTCTATTTTATATAAAATCAGTGTCCACAAATCTAAAACTTGATAGAATTTAACCATAAATATAAAAGAAAGGGCACTTTTTCTCTATTCTATATTATACCGATGTCCGCAATACTATAACTTGATAGAATTTAAGCAAAAATATAAAAGATAGGGCACTTTTTCTCTATTTTATATTACACCAGTGTCTGCAATACTAACTTGATAGAATTTAACCATAAATATAAAAGATAGGGCACTTTTTCTCTATTTCATATTATACCGGTGTCCGCAATACTAAAACTTGAAGGAATTTAACCATAAATATAAAAGATAGGGCACTTTTTCTCTATTTCATATTAAATCGGTGTCTACAATACTAAAACTTGATAGAATTTAACCATAAATATAAAAGATAGGGTACTTTTTCTTGATTTCATATTATACCAGTGTCCCTAATACTAAAACTCGATAGAATTTAACCATAAATATGAAAGATAGGGCACGTTTCTCTATTCTATATTTTACCAGTGTCCGCAATACTAAAACTTGATAGAATTTAACCATAGATACAAAGGTAGGGCACTTTTTCTCTATTTTATAGTATACCGGTGTCCAGAATACTATAACTTGATAGAATTTAACCATAAATATAAAAGATAGGGCACTTTTTCTCCATTTTATATCATACTGGTGTCTGCAATACTATAACTTGATAGAATTTATCCATAAATATAAAATATATGATACCTTTTCTATATTTTATATTATACTGGTGTCCGCAATACTATAACTTGAAAGAATTTAACCATAAATATAAAAGATAGGTCACTTATTGTCTATTTTATATTATACCTGTGTCCGCAATACTAAAACTTATTAGAATTTAACTATAAATATAAATTATATGGCACTTTTTCTCTTTTTAATAGTATACCAGTGTCCCCCATACTATAACTTGATAGAATTTAACCATCAATATAAAAGATATGGCACTTTTTCTCTATTTTATATTAGACAGGTGTCCAGAATACTATAAATTGATAGAATTTAACCATAAATATAAAAGATAGGGCACTTTTTCTCCATTTTATATTATACCAGTGTCCGCAATACTATAACTTGATAGAATTTAACCATAAATATAAAAGATAGGGCACTTTTTCCCTATTTTATATTATACCAGTGTCCACAATACTATAACTTGATAGAATTTAACCGTATATAAAAAATAGGGCACTTTTTCTCTATTTCACATTATACTGGTGTCCGCAATACTAAAACTTGAAAGAATTTAACCATAAATATAAAAGATAGGGTACTTTTTCTTGATTTCATATTATACCAGTGTCCCTAATACTTAAACTTGAAAGAATTTAACCATAAATATAAAAGGTAGGGCACTTTTTCTCTATTTTATATTGTACCGGTGTCCGGAATACTATAACTTGATAGAATTTAGCCATAAATATAAAAGATAGGGCACTTTCCCTCTATTTTATATCATACTGGTGTCCGCAATACTATAACTTGATAGAATTTAACCATAAATATCAAAGATAGGGTTCCTTTTCTCTATTTTATATTATACTGGTGTCCACAATACTATAACTTGATAGAATTTAACCATAAATATTAGAGATAGGGCACCTTTTCTCAATTTTATATTATACCGGTGTCCGCAATACTAAAACTTTGTAGAATTTAACCATAAATATAAAAGATATGGCACCTTTTCTCTATTTTATATTATACCGTTGTCTGCAATACTATAACTTGACAGATTTTAACCATAAATATAAAAGATAGGGCACTTTTTCTATATTTGATATTTCACCGGTGTCCGCAATACTAAAACTTGAAAGCATTTAACCATAAATATAAAAGATAGGGCACTTTTTCTCTATTTTATATTATACCGGTGTCCGCAATACCAAAACTTGATAGAATTTAACCATAAATATCAAGGATAGGGTACTTTTTCTCCATTTTATATTATACCGGTCTTCGCAATACTATAACTTGATAGAATTTAACCATAAAATATAAAAGATAGGGCACTTTTTCTCTATTTTATATTATACCAGTGTCCACAATACTATAACTTGATAGAATTTAACCATAAATATAAAAAATAGGGCACTTTTTCTCTATTTCACATTATACTGGTGTCCGCAATACTAAAACTTGAAAGAATTTAACCATAAATATAAAAGATAGGGTACTTTTTCTTGATTTCATATTATACCAGTGTCCCTAATACTTAAACTTGAAAGAATTTAACCATAAATATAAATGGTAGGGCACTTTTTCTCTATTTTATATTGTACCGGTGTCCGGAATACTATAACATTGATAGAATTTAGCCATAAATATAAAAGATAGGGCACTTTTTCTCTATTTTATATCATACTGGTGTCCGCAATACTATAACTTGATAGAATTTAACCATAAATATCAAAGATAGGGTTCCTTTTCTCTATTTTATATTATACTGGTGTCCACAATACTTTAACTTGATAGAATTTAACCATAGATATAAGAGATAGGGCACCTTTTCTAAATTTTATATTATGCCGGTGTCCGCAATACTAAAACTTTGTAGAATTTAACCAAAAATATAAAAGATAGGGCACTTTTTCTCTATTTTATATTATACCGGTGTCCACAATACTATAACTTGATAGAATTTAACCATAAATATAAAAGATAGGGCACTTTTTCCCTATTTCATATTATACCGGTGTCCGCAATACTAAAACTTGAAAGAATTTAACCATAAATATAAAAGATAGAGTACTTTTTCTTGATTTCATATAATACCAGTGTCCCTAATACTTAAACTTGAAAGAATTTAACCATAAATATATATGGTAGGGCACTTTTCTCTATTTTATATTGTACCGGTGTCCGGAATACTATAACTTGATAGAATTTAGCCATAAATATAAAAGATAGGGCACTTTTTCTCTATTTTATATCATACTGGTGTCCGCAATACTATAACTTGATAGAATTTAACCATAAATATCAAAGATAGGGTTCCTTTTCTCTATTTTATATTATACTGGTGTCCACAATACTATGACTTGATAGAATTTAACCATAAATATAAGAGATAGGGCACTTTTTCTATATTTGATATTAAACCGGTGTCCGCAATACTAAAACTTGATAGAATTTCACCATAAATATAAAAGATAGGGAACTTTTTCTCTATTTTATATTATGCCGATGTCCGCAATACTAAAACTTTGTAGAATTTAATCATAAATATAAAAGATAGGGCACCTTTTCTCTATTTTATATTATACCGTTGTCCGCAATACTATAACGTGATAGAATTTAACCATGAAATATAAAAATAGGGCACTTTTTCTATATTTGATATTAAACCGGTGTCCGCAATACTAAAACTTGATAGAATTTCACCATAAATATAAAAGATAGGGCACTTTTTCTTTATTTTATATTATACCGGTGTCCGCAATACTAAAACTTGATAGAATTTAACCATAAATATAAAAGACAGGGCACTTTTTCTCTATTTTATATTATACCGGTGTCCGCAATACTAAAACTTGATAGAATTTAACCATAAATATCAAAGATAGGGTACTTTTTTCTCCATTTTATATTATACAGGTGTTTGCAATACTATAACTTGATAGAATTTAACCATAAAATATAAAAATAGGGCACTTTTTCTCCATTTTATATTATGGTTTTATGTTATATTATACCGGTGTCTGCAATACTAAAATGTCATATAATTTTACGATAACTATAAAGGAAGGGACAGTTTTTCTCTATTTTATATTATACCGGTGTCTGCAATACTTAAACTTCCTATGATTTAACCATAGATATAATAAGAAAATCTGATTAAACTTTATTGAACAGGTTAATATAGCATTGAATGGAGTTGATTAAAAAAAGGTTTGCGTTCCTAAACAATAAATGTTTTTGTGACACAAAATCGCTAGACGTGATACTTAATCTGATAATATTTTATTTTCTTCTTGTAAAATCGGCGGTTGTAAAAAAGGTATACTTCGAGTTGAAAAAAAAAATAATAAATAAACAACGGTGTTTTGCAAAAAACTGGTAAACCTATCTATAAAATGTGGAATTTAAATGAAACGAGTAAACGCACGCTACACGATACACGCAATGAACGTTACACGTTACACGATACACAATGAGCGCACATGATTTACACGATGAACGCAAACGATCTACACGATGAACGCACACGATTCACAGAAAAGCGTTATAATACCAGTTGGAAAGAGAAAACAGAAAGATATTCACAGTTTCAAACTCAAAGATGAAAACATGCCTACTGTACAACAATCTTCACATTTAGGAATTTTAAGATCAACATCAAGAGATAAAACTGAAACAGCAACAATCGAACAGAATATATCTAAAGCTCGTAAAGCCGCTTATAGTCTTATGTCTGCTGGACTTCATCGCAATAATGGACTTGATCCATGTACTTCAGTCTCTTTGATTAAGACATATATATTACCAATACTTACATATGGATTAGAAATTTTGCAACCGAGACCGAAAGGTATGATTATACTGGAAAAATTTTTGAAAAGTATTACTAAAAAGATTTTATCATAACCAGTCAATACTCCTGATGTAGTTACAACTGTTTTAACTGGAATTCTTCCGATTGAAGCACAGATTGATATTAAATGTTTAACATTTTTTAATAATATATGTAGACAAGACCCACAGTCCATTGAGAAGTCTGTTGCTACTCGTCAGTTATATTTAGACAATCAAAATTCAAGTTGCTTTTCAAAGATTCATGACATTTTGGTGAAATATGACTTGCAACATCCTATTATTTATTTAGAAAATCCTCCCACTAAAGAATTTTGGAAGAGACTTATTTACAATTCAGTTAATAAAGATTGGATTATGAGAATTCTGGAAACATGTAATTTATATTCAAGTCTTGATTTACTCAATTGGAATATTTTCGAACCTAACCGCTGTCATCGACTATTGCTATTAGATAGTTCTACTGATCCATCCAGGGAATCTATGTATATCGCTGTCAAACTCAAGATTGTCACAGGAGTATATATAACGAAACATAGAAGAAAAACATTTGGCTCAGAAGATAACGATATTTGTAGTTATGTGATGACGGCATCGAGGATATTCAACACTTCGTATTAGACTGTATTTCCCTTCAATCAGTACGACAAAAATTTATTGATTTGGTAGATGATCTGTTACTCAAGTCAGTTTATTCATCCATCGCATTATTCTCCCCTAAGGAGCAATTAAATATCATATTAGATTCATCGTTTATAGAAAATATCTATAAAGCCAGGAGTATTGATATTGATCACTCCTCATTTCCATATTCAAAATTAGAGTCTATCACTAGAAAGATGTGCTATGATCTCCACATTATGAGAACCAGGTCCTTGAATTTATTAAAGAAAAAGTCTCGACAGAAGAAATGATAAGGGAATTCTGTATTTTAGATTTTATATGAACATTAGTGATAATCATGATGGTGAAGTATGTACATTTTAGCTTTTAAAATAAGTCTTATATTTTAAAAGTGCCGTAGTAACATTTTTAACCGATGTGTATATACGCTGTACAATACTTGGATGCATGATGGTGGAGGAAAATTGTTAACTTGGTTTATGGTGTGGTTATGGATAATTCTTTACTTAATTCATGGTATAATTGGTGGAATATTCCTACTCTGAAGATCCATGGTCTAAAGAGGTTGTCCGAAAAGGACGGAAGAAGATTTGGCGATGATGATGATATGCAAAAACGGGATATAAAAGAATAAAATTTTGCTTTATTTGCTACATTTAATAGTGGATTTATTTGCAACATTTAATAGTGGTAAGAATAGGTCAGTCTATTTTGGTATTACCTATTAGATACACGCACATCAGCTGATGGATTATTTGAACAATTTCAAAACTGTAACAAAATAGCTGCACAATAACATTAAAATCAATGTATATTTATTGCTCTTAATTTATAAATAGGTTTATTTTGTACTAATTTTACTTCTGTTTGGGCATACATAAGGTTATTTAGGTTTATTAATGAGTTTATTTGAGTTTGTTTGAGTTTATTTGAGTAAAAAGACGTGCCCCACACGATGAGCGCTATTTTGGAATGTTGAACGTTTCCATCGCTGTACCTGTGAATCAAAGCACTACTAGCACTGATAGACGAAAACATTATGAGCTTAAGAATCTAATTCTTACATGAGGAATAAAAAAATATTTCAGAACAAATATTTACAATCATTGGAGATAAATTAACAACATATCATTTTTTTCAAAGAGCAATTGAGTATGGAATTTCGTTTGGGCGACTTATGTTTGCATGCAAACATATTATCACTCGTTATTTTTTGTTTTTTTTTTCTTCTTTCTTGTCCGACACGTTTCTCAGGAACTATAGGGTCAAACTTCAGGAAACTTCACAGGAATGTTGGCCTACATGAGTAAATGTGCAGAAACCTTTCAAAATTTTCAAAATAGCCGCCGTTGCCATGGAAACGGAAAAAGGCGGGAAAATTCAAAGTGCTCAGAATTGGATGAAATTTTACAGGAAGGTTGCCTAGCATGCATAGAATTGATTTTTGGTCTTAAAATTTTCAAAATGGCGACCGTTGCCATGGAAACTGAAAAAAGGCGGGAAAATTCAAAGTGCTCGGAATTGGATGCAATTTTACAGGAAGGTTGCCTAGCATGCATAGAATTGATTTTTGGTCTTAAAATTTTCAAAATGGCGACCGTTGCCATGGAAACTGAAAAAAAGTCGGGAAAATTCGAAGTGCTCGGAATTGGATGCAATTTTACAGGAAGGTTGCCAAGCATGCATAGAATTGATTTGTGGTCTTAAAATGTTCAAAATGGCGAACGTTGCCATGGAAACGGGAAAAAAGTGGTTAATTCAAAGTGCTCGGAATTGGATGAAACTTTATAGGAAGGTTGCCTAACATGCATAGAATTGATTTTTGGTCTTAAAATGTTCAAAATTGCGACCGTTGCCATGGAAGCGGAAAAAAGGCGGGAAAATTCAAAGTGCTCACAATTGGATAAAATTTTACAGGAAGGTTGTCTGACATGTGTAGAAATGATTTTAAGCCTCAAAATTTTTAAGATGACTGCCATTGCCATGAAAATGGAAAATGTGCTTCAATTGGATGAGATTTTACACGATAGTTATCTGAAGCATAGAAATTAATGTTTAGTATTTTAAAACTGATAAATACTGCTGTTCCCTTGGAAACTGTCGAAACAAAATTGGGAGGACATCTGTAACGCTCTGCGTTACAATAAGCAATATTTATAAAATAAATTGCATCATTACATAGATTGCGGTGAAAGATAAATAGTTTCTTATATGAGACCTTATTAAAGATTGGAGATATTTTCCACGAATGTGAAAAATTTCGTCTTTTCGCGATTGAAACGAGGGTAAAAGAAGAAAAAAATTCACACAAGTGGAAGATATTCCGATCTTAAATTTTTGTCAAATATTGGAAACAATTTTTTCCGTAAAATACAAAGACAAACCCGAAGGAAAGCAAGAGTTGCCATTCCTTGTAGAGTTTTTCCTCTGACTTCAATTCATTTAGGCAGTTTATTACGGTAACAACTGTGATGTCGAACAAGTCACAACGTCGGATATGACGTTTATCCGTGTAAGACAGTTTCACTTGATCATGTCTTCTGTGGACTGTCTTACACGAAAAAAAGCCATTTACGGAAGAATGAAATTTCCCTAGTGATATTAGAAGTCTAAACCAGTTTTGACCCGTTACATAAATTTTCATATTCAACATATGTTGAATAAAGTCTCGTATTATTTCCCATCAAATCTATTCGGAAAACAATTCTCGGGGTTTATTTCTGATTAGAGAAAAAGATTACACATCTTAATCCCGATTATTACCATATTTTATCCACTCGAGCTCTCGATAGTTAAATTCTAAAATTTTATATGCCTCGCAATTTAAATATCTCTTGTAGATAAAATATGGTATGATCTTTTGGTGTAATCTATTTTTCTAGGTGAAAAAAGTGATAATCAACTGAAATTATTTTCAATAATTTCACTCTAGGAATTGACGTCACAATACGGGGCTTTCGAGATTGGAACTCTCGTGTAATTGAAGGCAGAAACGATCGCCTCAGATACCAGTAAGAAGGAATAACTGGATTTTTGACTGATTGGAAATTTAAACCATCTTAAAACAAACTATTATGAAACTGAAGTGTACTTATAATTTTTCCTATATGAAAATTCTTTAACTTAATTTAATTGACGGAAAACAATTAACCTGAAGCGCTACAAATTGATTTATATAAATCACCCTTACGTCGAACGGTATTGATTAATTAGCGATTCCCTCTCAGTGTATTGATGTTAAGAAGATGACAAAGTGCTCTCGACCAATGAAATGCGAGAAATCCATGTCTCTAATTCATGAAGAACCCCCTGTTTTCATGTTCTTACTAAAGGATTATCCATTGTATACCTTCATATTTTACACAATGCACTAGTTTCAACACCTGACCATGCAATGCCTAGAGGCAAAACTCAAACTATATGTAGACAGCTTATAATTCACAATACACAATACACCAGGTGTATAGCCTTCAAATTAATTTAAACAATCCATACTTTTGCTATTACCTATTCACAATCTTCTAATAAAAAAACCCTTTGTTAAGCAGCTTAATTCTAACACAATACACCAGGTGTATAGCCTTCAAATTAATTTAAACAATCCATACTTTTGCTATTACATATTCACAATCTTCTAATAAAAAAACCTTTGTTAAGCAAACTAATTAAAGGTTTTCTTTTTCATAATATTGAAAATAAAAATGCATTATAGTATCCTAGCTTCAGAATCTGTTGAAATCTAAAATATTTCCGATATACATTGTACATGATATAACTATTCTATAAATATGTTGAAACAATGTTGAATCAGAACTGCATATCACCACCATCCAAATATTGTAAATCAAGTAATCGATCCGCAAAAATTACAGGACAGGTGGTCACATCATGACAAAAGATCTAATTATTTAATGCATTGTTAAACAGGCATGACAAAATGTTGATTCTACCAATCAAATACTATCAAAGAATAAATATATTTGAAAGTCTCGACGCTTTGTCATAATTCTTAATATATAAGAACATGATAATTCCCTACTTCGCGATTATGTACTCGTAATCTCGTATTTAATCGTGAAGAAGGGGATTATCATGTTCTTACAAATACATTGATTTTTTTTTCGTATAATGATATATTTTTTCTGGATTGAACACGATTCAAAAGACCCGTATTGACATTGTCAATGTTCGTGTTAAGCAACCGTCTCAGCGGATTAACATCGAAAAAGTAGTTCAAGCAAGTAATCCCGAATTAAACCATTAAACATGAGGAACGATCTATATAATAAAAACAATAACTAATCCTAAATTCTGATTATCGAAATTATTCAACTCATGATCTGCGCGCATTCGTGAATTACTGCGTTATTCGATTATTCGTAGGATATGATAAAATATTAATACACAGAAGGCTGTCACCTTGGCCATAAGGACGGGGCTTATAGTAGACGTATAAACTTCATCTTTACACGTGCCTCTATATATGAACTAGATGCTTTTTTTTGGGTAGTTTTAACCTGAAAATGGGATGTTGTCTCCATGACATTTACCCCATTTCCTTTCTTGTTCATAAAAATAACCTAGTTGCAGTTATTGTATTAAATGATTTATTATGACAGAATTTCCCTTTGCTAGCATATTTGTTTGATCTTACAAATACTAATTTAAACTATATTTTGAATATATCATTTTAAATATTTCAGAAAAAATAGGTTGAACCGAACTGACCAACCATGTTGAAATAGCTTTAGTACATTTTTATATATAATAAAAGATATGATTCAATTAAAATTAGTATTAAAAGCAGAAAATTCTTATTTGTGTTTAAAATACAATATTGAACTTAACTGAAACCTAAATCATCATAGCTAAAATTCAATTTCGGAAAAACATTTTCTTCAAATGTTAGAAGTACATATACATTAAGCGTTTAGTACCAACTGAACAAACGACGGTCAGCTGTTCGTCTGTGGTTGGTAAGCATTAGTCAGGGTGTGACTAGTAAATTATCTTCAAAACAACTCACTAATAACTGAGAAACATGACGGTTTGGATATTCGTTACTCACGCCAATCCATCATTCAAAGGTTCAGATCATACAATGTTTAGATTTTTAGAAATTCGTTTTATTTGCTATTGAATAACGCTAACGGTGTCGATATTCCTAGCTTTAGAGTACTATATCTTCCATACAACTATTTTTACTACATTAAGTACGTAATGGCTTATTTTATCAAATTTCGTTGTGTTATGTTGTCAATTGGGAACTTTGCATGCAAATTTTAGCATGAGGGGCATAAAAATTTCATACAAAATACAGACGAATGTCATATATATATATATATATATATATATATATAACGTCTAAAGACAGCGACAAACTTGAAAATCTAATTATATCCTCAGGATAAGCATGTAAATATGCTTATACAGGTCTTGAAAAATAAATTATATGCGTCTGAAATCAAAGACCAACCGAGTTAGAGTTTTAGGATGTGATATTATCGAGAACATCTTTCCACTGAGGAATTTGGAAATTTCATACAAAATACAGACGAACGAATGTCATATATNATATATATATATATATATATATATATATATATACCAAACACCAAACATGTCCGTTTTTATCATGTGATATTTATGAAATACCAGAAAGTTTCCGTTTCTAGGGTCTCAATATCATATTTTGTTATACGTTCTAATTACATAATAGCGAGTGTCGGTATTGCAAGATCGTATACAGAAAATGTCAACTTCTGTGGTGTATGTTTTTGTAATATATAAGAAAGCGTCACAATCGAATATAGAAAAGTTTCTCGTTTGGTATCATTTTGTTGGCAATTTTATAGAACGCGTCAATATCACAGGAAATCATTTCTCTTATTTCATTTGAAGGTAAAACTTGGATCATCGGCGTGCCGGAAATAAGCATGAATTAAAAAAAACAACTTGTTTTCCTTTTTTACTATTTATAATCGCCGCACTTTTCTAAAAAAAATGTTGCGATATTGTTTTGGTCACTTTCGTCCGTCTGTCTGTCAGATGAACCTTGTCAGAAGAACTCCTCGCTCATTTCTGGATTCAGGGTTTTAAATTTCTTAAAAAATTGTTGCACATACAACATGTACGCTGCAGATTTGCACAAAGGTCTCTGATGTTTTATATTGTCCTTGGTACAAACAAGAGGCCTTAAGATGTGGTTTTAGCATGTACGGCTTGAAACGCGACCAACACCTAAATTTATGGTTTTGGGGATTTAATTTTGTTACAGAATGGTTGCATTTTGTTTGTATATTTGAAATAAGCTTTCGGAATTTCAATTCCGGTTCAAATTTTGGTAAATTTATCGAAAGTAACAAAAACCTTTTTTTTTTAATTTTAGAGTACAATGTTATATTTTGAAAAAAAAGCAAAATTCTGAATACTCAGATTTTTAAATGTGGTTCCAACTTTGGTAAATATCCTTAAAGTCCGAAAGGCCACCTTTTTTTGGAAACCTATTGACCGATTGGATTTCAAAAATATTTGATTCCACATTTGGAAAATTCTTTGAAAGTCTAAAAGATCACTTTTTTGGTATTGTATCCAACAACCATATATCCTTGTTTTCATTCTTAGTAAAACTATTTTTTTCAAAATGTTGAGAAAAAATATTCCCAGGCTCTAAAACAACTTAAACAGGAACTACGGGGATACCATCATTTCGATTAACCACATGAAATGTCAACATTGATATTTCAATTCCCCCTTTTATGTTAGAGACAGAGCTATCAATGTGATGTATTTACAGAGAAACATGAATAAAGTTTTTTTTAAATTTTTATTTATTTGTTATTTTGTTTTGTTTTGTTTGTTGTTTTTTTTAACAAAAAGAAATATGATGACAATTAAGGCTAATCCCTATACAAATATGTAACTGCAGAAAGTTACAGTAGGTTTAGTTTGGAAAGAAGTTATTTCGAATGCTTTTCTCGTACAAACTTTAACGGCACATCATCATCAGTCAAGTTTTGAAACTGCATTCATTTTTGTATCTGTTGTCGTCAAGTTGAAATGTACTCAATGTTGTGTCACGAGATGATTTATTTCTTAATTCATGAAAAATATTTACAAAAAGAGTCAAATATTGTCAAGAAACCGTGCCATCAGCAATCCGTCACACTGTTTCGAACAGGAGTTTCTATACCCATTTGACAGTAATGTATATATTGAATTGCTTGACATCTGACAGGCATTTAACTCAATCTTTAAAACTATTTTTGGAAATGTTTTTCTGCTAAAGAGTCGTTTTGATAGTCATGCAAAATGTGAGACATTTGTGTTGAAATGTAATTTTTGGAACTAAAAAATAAAAAAATATGTGAATATATATAAAGCGTCATTCAACTCACCCAAGATCGAAAGCATATACGTTGAGGATCCATGTTGAAGAATATCCCTTCCATTATCCTTCAGCCATGCTTTACATATATATTCGCCATAATCCTCAACGCTACAGGAAGTAATTTGAATAGTTGAAGTCATGTCATTAACCAAACCGGTAAGAGATCTCACAAATGTTCCGTTTACACTATGTATCCAAGGTAAGAATCCGTAGTTTGAAAAATGAGAACATAGAGTACAAACCATAGTAACATTTTTCCGATTAGCACATTGGGTATTGGCTTTGATGGAAAGTTCGAAACAATCTGGAAAATATATGATGTATTTTTAAAATGAACATTTACTATATTTGCAGTAGAACACAGATGTACTAAACAACTATAGTGCGAAAATAGTAAAACCTTGCAAGATTCATGTAAAAGGAAACCACAAACTAATCATTGTTAATGTCTTGAACTTACTATGAGGTATGAGCAAAGCTCATTGTTGAAGGCCTCATGGTGACTTCAAGATGAAGAACAACAATAAAAGCGTTGTTCCTTTGCTTGTTTTTTACCATGTATTTGTAGAGACTTTGTCTCATGTGCATTGACTCCATATCCTTTTATTCTCCATTTACGACTGGAGTTTGTCTCTCCTGTAGTGTGGAGTCCGTAAAAAGATTCCCCGTGCGAGAGATGCATGCTCTCTATATTTTTTAGTTATGGTGTACTTGTGCGTGAGAAAATTTCTCATATGGATATACTATTGATACTTTCAAATTTTGGCATTTATTTTATCAATTTCGAAATGTAATCCAGACCACTTGTTTTAAGTGCCAACATCTCACTATTTTATAACGCCAAGTTTTCTTACATTCGACTTGATGAGTGCCCTGTGTTTGTCTATATGTTGTAGTTGTCCACTAGCTTAAGACACTAGTGCTTTTGTCGGGCAAAGGATGACAGTGATTGTAAGAGCACTTTGCCAGTTTAATTAATGTTTGTTGACAATCCCGCACCCATGAGCAAGAAAGACATGGATGTAGCGTTGCTCGACAATTACCAAAGAATTCCGCTTAAACCGGTGCTAGGGGCCGTCTTGAACTTACTTTGAGGTATGAGCAAAGCTCATTGTTGAAGGCCTCATGGTGACTTCAAGATGAAGAACAACAATAAAAGTGTTGTTCCTTTGCTTGTTTTTTGCCATGTATTTGTAGAGACTTGTCTCATGTGCATTTACTCCATATCCTTTTATTCACCATTGTTAATCAAAGAGAAATGAAACTAGATTTGCAATTGCGAGCTATAGCCAATGTCAACCAAGACTCCCCATTCGATAATTCCACCCAACTTCATACTTCATACTTCATAATAAGCTCAAGACGGACCCTAGCACCGGTTTGAGCAGAATTCATTGCTACAAAATGTAAATGTGGAACATTGCTACTTCTATGTTCTTTTTACCCTTGGATGCGGAACGTCAACAAACATAAGATTAACGGACAAAGTGTTCACCCGTTGTTTAATAGAAAACAATCACAATATCACAATCTATTACAACCATTAACGCTTTAGTGTAGTTGATTTCTGACATTTGGTCCACTATGCGGACTCAACTGTCTTTAGGATCCAATGTTTTATTTCAGTCCCCTACTGGTGACCATCTTGGAGACTATACCTAAGGACTGTCGTGACCAAGATCCAATTAGCTTTGTTGCATCAGGGAAAAAGATCTTTGAATGTATTAATATACGGTCTGCAGCTAAACTAAGTTTTCCATCAGTTCAAATCTTTGAAGAGAATATACCTGACAGGTGGCAATACTGCAGGAGGAGCGGACTAGCCGGAAAAATCATGAGGGGGTCCATCTAAAAACTTTTGTGAGAAGTTCGGTTCCAACTGGAACAGTGGTTTTACGATCTTTGAATAAAAATGTAAACGAGGGAAGCCAAGTGAAGGCAAAAGCTGATCCTGACTATAGCCAGGTGGGCTCAAATGTATGCAGATTGTATCGCCAAAACGTGTGTTATGGGCTTAATTCATTCTTCAACAGATACAAGCAAGTTTGATTTTGTTTTTCTGAAGCAACATTTTTTTTGCTCAATTTTCCAATGCCATCCATGAACGATGGATATGTTTTATGTTCTTTTCACCAAACGAATTAGCACTGATACTGAGAAACAAAACGCATCTTCGGTTCCTAAGGCGCCTTTTCTTTCAAACAAACTGATTAAGATAGAAGTCCATCGATAGGAAGGCATTTAACCTTTCAATCTCATGAAAAAACTTTCCCGATCCACAAGTAAATAAATAAAAAAAAATAATTAATTAATAAAAAAAAATATTATTTTAACGTTACATGTAAACTTTAATTAATATAACGAAACTGATACTAATTCTAATATTGCCTGCTATATTAGCTATAGGGACAGGCCAGGGGTAAAATTTACGACATACCACGACCGACGTCAAAGTGCTATTTTACAACGTCATTTCTTAACAAGAACGTCACGGAAAGAGCACAAAACGTCCCGAAACTACACAAAAACTGTCGTATAATTGCGGTTTCTACATGTCAGTTGAAATATAAAATTCTAATATGAGAACAATGGAAACCATGACAACCACCCATATGAAAATCTCAATTAACATTATGAGCAACGTCACGCCAGTCATTACGCTGAAACAGAGGACATCATAATATGCTTTGTGCACAAAAATTTCAGTAAATCTCATGTAATGGCTGTCATTACCGTGTTCACTAAAGGTCCGTCTAGATTTTTAAATGTCATATTAAAATCTTATTTATGTTCGCCGGTGGTTTATAGTGGATTTACATATGGGTGTCCATTATTTTCGTTTATTTTACCTATCTGGATAAAATTTTTACGAAAATAATGCCCAGCCATATCTAAATCTTCAACAAACCACCGGCGCCCATGAATTATTTCCATGGTCGAACGTTGAATCCGCAAATTTAACGCCTTGTTGTCGCTGGGGGTAAAATTAGAGCGGATACAATGTATCACCCTTGGCAAAATATGCGATATACGACGGCTTCCAAGAACTATTTCTTAAATATTTTCTGTACCTCATATAAAACTCATTTCATAATTTCAAGTGTGTTGTGAATTAGTCATATTTGGTAAATAAATTGACAACAAAAGCCTGAATCATATTTGAGGGAGAGACCAGTAAGTAAACTCCGCTGAACGACCATCACAGCTGAGAGCACACAACCCAAACACAGAACAAATTATGACAGCCGTAATATTCCTGACTTAAATGCTTTGTTTTGGGTCGTTTTAACCTGGATATGGGATGTTGTCTCCTTGACATTTACCCCATTTCCTTTCTTTTTCATATTGTAACGGGCATTTTATAAATAAAAATATGGTGGGTTAAAACAGGTTTAATGATGTATCAACCGGCCGTTTTTATCAATAGGGTCTGTAAGTCTCGTCATGTGTCACCGAGATTTGACAATTTAACTGCAAATCGAAAAAGATTCCCGTCAAAGATGACGTTTTAGTATGATGAGGTATGAATTAAAATGAGATAGGTGAGATCTGAAACGCTCCCGAGAAAAAAGCTAGATATATTTTTACAGTCATATCATTTAAAGTGGTCCTTACTTCCCCCGTATGTTTGTCAATTGCGATATCAAGTTCCTTTCAAAACTGTAAAATATATAAACTATTTTCTTTCTTCATTTGTTATTTAACCTCTGTATTTTGTTATTTGTTATTCTGTGGCTATTATTATTAACATCATTACTATTAATTTATTCAGTTTAACGGAACTATATGTCTTGTAATTTCAGAAAGTATCACTCTTAGATTTTACGGGATTAACGGGATTTGTGGGAATTCCCTTTTTTTGTCCTGATTAAGTTTTAATAGAAAGTCCCTCTCCCCAAATAATAGTCTCCTCCAACGTTCATATTTAGTTATACTGGATTGCACCATGTAAGCCTCTAATTTTATATCTAATAGCACATTGCTTTTATTCCCAAATTTCCGCCCCGTCACTTTTTTTATATTCATTTGATCTATCAGTCCCCCATGATAAGCATGCCCTACCATTAATAAACAATTACATTATACTAGCTCTGTTAATTTAAAAAAAAGGAATGAAATAAGTTCCATTGAAAATTATTTCCAATACAGATAGTTCATATTTCACGACTCCCAAAATTTTATCAGTACACGCTACCTCCAAATGCAACAGTACATCAAGTTCTTTGCTTTCTATAATTGTCGGTTCTTATATATTTCCGGTGAAGCAGGCGTTTGTTGGTTTCATTTGACGAATACAATTCTCTCAATTATTTGAGCATTGTGACATTGTTAAGCAAAATGCTATTTTAATTGTGAAAGTATTCGGTCAAATATACGTCAGAATCACATTATGTAGGTGAATAGGGGAGTGCACTGTTTTAAGCCAAGGTAAGACATAATAATTTTTTGTGGTACTTTCACTTAAAAATTTGAGTAAAGGTCATGGATGGCTTTCAATAGGAAATCTTAAATATTGTATGGATAAATTACAGTCCTGTACAATGCTACGAATGTAGTGACTACCTGTCGCCATCTTTTATCTACGTTGTCAAGACAACCTCGTGTGATGTTTTTTGAAAAAAATTGATTCGTTTGGTAAATACTTTTTTTTCAAATGAGCATCAAATTGAAACTTTATGAAATAACATGGAAATTAAAAGGTTAATTATTGAAAAACTACATTGCGTAAAATATTGAGGACTTTACAAAATAGTTTACTGCGCACTCGTGACTGCACAATTTTCCTTTTCCGGTTTGGCCGCTATGTTGTTGAAGAGTTTGCAGTTGGTCAACGATGTTGACATTCCTACCATTGACGGTTCCTTTGGGAGCCCATTATTTGAAACGTCATGTACTTCCGTGTAAAATACAATTCATGTACCCGAAAGTTTCAAATTTAACTCTGTAATGTCTGTGTGCCTAGATTGTGTTAGAAATTCAAATATCATTGTAAATACTTCCTGTCGTGCTTCACTTAAGTAAAATGATTTTGGCGTTCAGTGCACAAGCCTCAAAATCCGTATAAGCCCAGAGACAACTCTGCACAGAAACTACAAAACATTTAAACCAAACCATCTCAATAAAAGCCGAAATGAAATTAAATATTTATCAATCAAAATTTGGATATGGTCCAATAAATTTCCCGAGAAACGATATCAATCTACATTATTGCTGCCGTCAAGGAAGTGGCAAAACTTTTATTGTAATGAAAATAAAATTAACAACCCAAACTTGCACAATGTGTTAGATTCATCGAGGTCAAATGTCTACATTGTTGATATATCAGACGTGAAAACCTGACAAATGTATACAATGTTGTCTTTGTACGACGGCGAGTCAATGAAAAGTAGAGAGCTTGGGGTTTAAATCTAATTTTGGTAAACTGAAAGTTTTGCCACTTGTTTGACCGCAGCAATAAACAAAGCTTATTTTTTTAAACGTTGGTGTCTTTGTAAAATCCTGATAGTGACTAAAGTCATGTTCTAGCATAGCGAATTAATTGAGATATATATTCTCCATAGGCTTGAGAAGACGTAATATTGTATAAAACATAACAGTAATTGTCTCGTAACAGGGCTGTTAGAAGAGCAGGACATGCTTACCCGTCCGGAGCACCTGATGTCATTCTCAGTTTCATTGGAGTTCACAAACTGAAGCCTTAGTTTTGTATCTGCGTTTTGTATCTGACTAGCGTCATTCTTTTTCTATGTTCTCGTTTTTGCCATATTTCAAAATTGTAGTCCATTGGCTGGATAACCCCCATGCACCCCCTTCCGAGCCCCACCCAATTTTTAAGTACGTATAATTCCCCTTCAAAATAAAATATGTTAACATAAGCATAACTTGCACGCACTGGTGGAACAGGGCCCATTTTTGTATGCTTTTCTGCAAGTTTTTTTTAGATGATTCAAAATGTTGACCAAATCCCCCCCNCCAGTTATAAAAACGAGGTATCAAATGATTGCTTATTTTATGAGCTTTACAAAGAACCCAAATTTGTACAATATGTATTCCCAATACGTTCCACACCGCAGTTAAACGTACCCTTACCCCTATGAAATATTGATGAAAAATTTGATAATTTCATTAAAATCGCTGAAGGTGTCTCAGTGGTATTATTCCGCCATTTTTGTCTAATAATTGTTCATTTAGTTTTCATTCATTAAGAAATTTAACAAAATAGTTATTCGAAATGAAAAGAAAGTTCTAATGTATTTAAAAGTTATATTAATAATCATTTTTTGTTACAAAAACGTGAGCTAAAACACATGAGCTTTAAATCTTTTGCTGGATTTACAGAACACAGAAATTTTTCAAGGGAGATAATTTGATAAAATAATTTAAACAAAGATATCACTAGATAAATTAACATTTTGCAATTTTTCTCTCTTATTTTAAAGGTGACCCCTAATTTTTATTTTTTATATGTAAATTACATTATAATAATTAAACACATGCAAAGTGTGAAAAAAATCTATAATAGATTTTTCAAACTATCATCTCATATAATCATTTTCCCAATCATTTCTATGTAAAATCCTGAAATTTTCAATTTCAGATTTTGCACTTAAATGCACGGTGATCCCAAAATTTTATTTTACATTTTGAACAATAATACAATATAGTTTCTACACAGAAAATTTCACAAAATTCTATAATAGGAAATTAATACCCTGCAGACACCTTAAGTTTGATGTTTTATAGAACCCGAAGTGCATCTCCATTCCCAATCTGAAAATTGTTTTGAGCTTTTCAATATATTTTGTTGAATATAAAAACATGTTAACATGATATAAACATATTTTAATGACCAAAATTTTATTTTCAAATAGACCAAATGAATGGATCTTTGAATATTTTCGTTTTTGATTAAGTTTTGTCTTTCTTTTGCATAATATTATATCAAGTAAACAAATAAAACTTATAGTGGGTATCAAATGATAGCATAATATACAAAAATGTATCTGCTTTATAACTATTAACTGGTCAAAACACATCAATTTTATATATATCAATACTGAATGAATAATATCATAATATGCCATTTTTACACACGTTTGTAGACTGAAACCGAGCATTAAGCCTGAAATTGATGCAAAATGTGAATTTCCAGCATTTAATAATTTTCCAAAATTCATTGTTAAATCGATAAATCATTTGAACTTGGAGCATATATATGACGATATGTTAGTTATGCATGTGCTATAATAAAGCCGTGTATAAATGTAGAAGACGATTCAGTGGGTTTGAAAATCTAACCACTTAAAAATACTGAGGCTTCATTCCGTGTATGGCACTCGGTAGATGTCCTTGGTACTGGATTAGGCTTCCTATTTCGATTTTTTTTTTGGTAATGAGTACTTCTTTTGTGACAACTTTTGGATTATGGCTTTCCATATCATTTGATATTAATGGTGCTGATGAGAGGTAAATCCTTGAAACACATGTACAGCATAACGAAATTTACAGTTTTTTTTATGCAATATCGGTATTTTTTGTATTGTTACCCCTACCCAAAAAGAAAAATGCGATAATTACTAAGGTTTTGCCAAATTTTGTATATAAATGAACAAATGATGTCCATGATTTCGTTCCATATGTGGAAAATGATGAGATATATTAAAATATGTAGCTTAAATGTCTACAGAAGGAATTAATTTATGATTTGGGCTAATAGTTTTGAAAAATAGGAATTTTTAGATTTCAGAATTTTTTTATAAATCACTGTAAATTTATTATATCTTTCAAACATGGAGTTTTTATCTAAAAATTTTCAATCTATGCATTAGCCGTCAAGATACTGTATAAATGTACAGATTCCAAATACGCCTATTTTCATCTCGACCAAACACAAATTTTTCGCAAAATTGCATTTCGAGGATTATATTATAATTTAAGTAACAGAAACTTCTTACTCTTAAGTCATATAAACACCTACTCTTCAGTCATATAAACATCTTACTCTTCAGTCATATAAACATCTTACTCTTTAGTCATATGATAGAAATATATAACAATTGATTTTTGATTTTCATGTAACCATTTTCAGCTACATGATTTAAAATCATACAGATATGATCACACTCATCACATTTGATAATAAACTGTATTACTCAAAATTTGTGTAAAGCGTCTTTTTTGCATTTAAGTAGGATAACCCACCTACGCCAGCCTCATTCTGAAAGATTTTATCGTTCACTTGTTAAAACACGAACCCACTGCCCATTTTTTTATTCAACAGTAACCTGCAAAGGTATCAGTGGATATTTTTTTCTGTCTAGATTGCATTGTTTACATGCATGCAATACTGCAATAAGGGCCCAAAACCCTTAGATTATCAATTAAAATTGAATTAAAGGGCAAGCCAACGTATTCTTACATCCGTAGATACACTTCTTAGTGCTTTTACATCAAATATTGGTACCCCTTCTTCATAAAATATTCAGTTTAATTATTAGTCTTGTCATTACTTTTTTTGAATTCTGAATATCTAAACAGGAAATTTACCCAGTACTTAAAGGTAAACAAGAGCTGTCGCCGAATGGCAGCCAAATATACCCCCCGCTTATTGAACCCTGAATCGATATGGTAAGTGCAAAATTAAGTTGGTGTGGACACAGTACAATTGTTGACACAATACAAGTATGGACACAATGATATAATCTTCAAGAAAGAAATTTTCACAAGGGTTCTAATGAAAACACTGTCTAAATCAGACAAATATAAAATTCCCCCTTTTTCAGCCTATTTGACATTTTACACATCTACATATAGTGTTCTTCCTTTGTCTAAAGTTTCATCAAAATCCTTCAAGTGAATTAAGAGGAGTTGTGCGTAAGAGGTAACCCATACATAGAAAATCAATGAAATCTCAAAGTCGAATTATCTCCCCTTCCTGGTTTCTGACAATAATTATATTCCTTCATGCACATCTCCATATAGTGTTCTTACTTTGTGTAAAGTTTCATCAAAATCCTTCAAGTGGTTTAAGAGGAGTTGCGCTTACGAGAAGTGTGGACAGACGGACAGACGGACGGACAGACGGACGGACAGACAGACAGACAGGGTGATTCCTATATACCCCCCCAAACTTTGTTTGTGGGGGGTATAATAGGAAATTACTAAAGTCTTCCGATAAAGAATTTATGGCACACATTAACTCATTACACTAAAATACTAAATTTTACTTATAGAAACAAGATAATTACATTGCTTTTACATGTCTACTTGGTCTTTGGCCAATATCAGCAACACAATGACACAACTGTCATCTAATCACAAAAATATATGAAATTCTAGAATCCGAAATTCAGATTTGTCAATATTTCTGTTATCAAAATATCTTTGTTTGCCCTTTAAATAACAAATTAAGAAGATCAGTTGCAATTATTTTGTGGCTATATAAATAAACACATATAAAACTTACAGTTTGTATGCAATTTTGAGCATACTACTGCCTTATTTCAACTTGTTTAAACTTATTCTTAACATTAAAAGACTACATTTGCTTTTTTAATGCAACTTTGTTTTTTTTTTTTTGTTTTCTTTTGTATTTAGATTTTCTTGGGAACAATAAATTGATCATTTCTATGAAATAACTTTTAAATGATAAAATATGAACTGTTAAATACAAATAATCATTGTTTTTACCTTATCAGAGATATATTTTCGCATTTTTTTAAACCTTAAAAAACTAAAAATCCGAAATTTTCATATTTTTAACTGCCCATAAACCAGGTGCATTGTTTTATTTGTGAAATATGGGAGTCTCTGTGTATTTGTGGTTTTTGAAAATGATATGTCATTAAACCTTTATGCAATGTTAAAGCTATTCAAGCTGATTACAAAAAGAGAATAAACTGTGTTGAACATTTGTGGGAAGGGGTAACATGTTTGGAATTTACGAGACTGTGGTTAGTCTCAAATGTTAAAAATCATACTTTCTAATAGTTTAGATAAAACGTATATAATAAACATTTACAAGTTATTTCATGAAGTATTTACATCTCAAAGTCAAAACAGCCGAAATTCTGAAAATTCCCATTTTTCAGACAATTTCGAGCAGGTGGGCCAAAACGAGACCTCTTAAAAGTTTAAATCTGCTTAAATGGTATTCTAAAAGTCAGTTATAGTTATTGTCAAATATACACTGGAATCCGCACTACACATGACATTTTAATCATTTAGAGCCTGAATATTTTAAATTTTCACCAAATTTTTAGGAGGAGGGGTGCTAATTTTGTCATTTTTGAACCAATAACAGGTCTGAATCTTAAACTTTTTCACAGAATTTGTTGCTAACAAATCATAAATCATTAATACATTGGCATTTATTAGATATACATTCTGTTTTTTACGAACCAAAAGTAAGAAAGTCGAAATTTTTGAAAATATTTATTCCGAAAAATTCCAGTTTTCAAAAATTTTATACCAAAAATCAGAATTTTATGGAATTTAATGGTCTTATTTTCCTACATTGTATCACAGCTGATAAGTTAAGTATAAAAACTATTTCATATGACGAGGGTTGAATAACCGGAAGAAATTAACTGCCTAAAATCTACTTTTTTCGCAGAGGAGGGGTACATTTTCGTATACCCTGATCAAAAAAGTGTCCATTAATGTGTTTACTGTAAAGGATATTAATTAAGCTTTAATTTGGTACCAAATTTCAGTACATATTGATTTTCTTTACAAAATTATGGAACTTAAAAGATGAAAGTAAGTGAGAACCGAACCGTCAATCAAAAGAACGAACAATCCATGGACAATGGCAACATCGGACACACTAAGAAACAAGGACACCACTTAAGTGCGGGACAAAAAGAAAAATGAAGACACACATACAGATGAACAATACGGACCCAATAAAAACCATGGGTGAAATCAGATGTACCGGTAGAGTAAGCATCTCCTGCTTCTTATAAGACACCCGCCGTGTTGAACATGTCAAATCCGGTAGGAAAGTCAAATCCGATGGAGGAAAAACAAACTTTAGTTGCAGAGGGAAAGATCTGTTGTCATCTGGGAAACAGACATCCCATAGCGATCCACAAGATCGTGATGTCGACCGTAAAACTTCTGTAGTGATGACTTTAAGTTTTTGGTAACGTACCCTTGCTTCAGTAGTCTATTTGTAAGCAACTGAGCTCTATCAAGGAAGTCACTGTAACGACCACAAGCCCTTTAGTAGCGAATGAGTTGTGAGATGTAAACTCCACATGCTGGTGCTTTTGGAATGTTGCTACAAAGGAAAGGGAAGTTGACTATCGGAAAAGTGAAGTCATCGCGTTTGTCATACAGGCTAGTTTGTAATGTACCTCTGTTGTGAATTTCAAGATGGTCAAGGAATTTCAAGATGAAGGTCAAGGAAACTTAGATTAAAACGAAAATACATGATTTTTATCGTTTGTACCATAAAAGAGGCCCTGTACTGTCTATGCATGCAAGTTATGTTTTATTTTGAAGAAGGGGCATAGAAAGACTGAAAAAAAGTCGCTCTGGTTCGGAAGTGGGGGTGCAAGGAAAGTGTCCAGCCCACGGACTATATCTTTGGACTTCGGTTTTTGTGATTAACATTCCTTTACAAGTTTCTTCAATATTCTACTGTCGTTGTTTCGTAGCAAACTTGGGACATTACAAATGTTGCACACATTTTCACTCTAACCTAAAGTTAAATGTGTACGTCCACACAAATGACATTATTTTTCTTTGTTTCACAGCTATTAATCATAGACCATACTTGAAGTTACCTGTTCTCGGGATATCAAAGACACATGGAAATGCCCCAAACCATTCCATAAAAAGATTTGTACAGTATCTAGTTATCCTTTGTTAATTTATTTATTTAACAACTTGACAATTTGACAACTCTGTCCGGTAATTTTGTTAATACCCCCATTTGATATTGTAATGTCGTACACCTTCATTTGAACAGAAAATCTATAGAAAGCGCTTGCAGTGTCTCTGTGGTTATTTGATGTGAATTACTTTGACGGCAAATCAATTATGCCGTCAAATTTCATTCAAATCTGGCTGACTGCATGCACAACTGATAATATGACGTGTGCTATTAGCACCTGATGTCACGCTCGGTTTTGATTGGAGTTCACATAAGTGTCTTATTCCTACTAAATACCGAAGTTACTGTGAATTTAAATTCTTCATATGCGCATTTCGACAACTTATGTCTCTTCGGTGCAGATAAATTCTAAACGTTTGGAAGACCATAAACTCAAAGATGTTAAAAACTGAGAGAGAACAAATAACCAAAGAATGTTTTGTTTTTATTTCTGCGCTTTGAGGCTATCTCACGTCTTTGTTTTGCTGTGCTCTCGTTTTTGACATGTCTATGATTTATGATTTTGTAAAGGAATGTATCCAAATTCCTTAGTGCATCGTCTTCTACTGCCATTGTTTCACCACCACATTACACATTTTATTGTTTCGAAAACTTGTCATGTGTTATAAAAAACAATAATTGATCTGTGATTGGAGTAGGTAAACATTGAGAAGCCAAAAAATATTTACCATGTTGCTGTTGTTAAAATAGTTCTTTGCATTAGAAACTTCGTTTTTTATTGTCTGTCTGGAACTAAATTGTCAGTGTCAACCTAGACAATTCAGGAAATGATCAGGAAATGTGAAAAGTCATTTCCAACAGCCTTAGCTTTGGGGTATGTAATATCAAATAATGATACTTTCTCGTAAATCATTCGATAAATATGTACATCACATACCTAGAATAGTAAGCAAATAACTTGCGGTACCATAATGTGTCATCTGTTTTTCGTCATCATCCACCCACGCCTTGCAAGTATACTCTCCGTAATATTCAAGACTGCAGGAATCTAGATGCATGGTTGAAGTCGTGTCATTTACTGTACCAAAAACATTTCTATGAAAATTTCCATTCACGTCGTGTCTCCAAGGTAAAAATCCATAGCTTGATAAATCAGAACTAATAGTACAAACTAAAGTAATAATATTCCTTTCTGAACATCTTTTTCCGGAAATTACTTTTAATTGAATCAAATCTGGAAAAAAATAAGATGTCTATTGATATATTGATATATTAGTATTGAAAAATAGACATATATTTTTGTATTTCAAGATATTCAGGGAACTAGCAGTTAAAAAAAAATCATCAAATCGGGAATAAAAATACCCCCCCCCCCAAAAAAAAAGAAAGAAAAAGAAGCACATAGACAAAGAAACCACTGAAACATAAGATAAAAATGTCAGAAAAGACAAATAATTTACATAAAGGAGGAAAGGAAACATACAGAAATTAAGCAAGCCTAAACAAGCAAAATAATCATAGCGTCACATAAAACAAATTTACAAGACGCCACAGAATCAAACTAAAACAAGAATGTTTTATCTACTTTCACTTTTTACCATCTGGAAACGGGAAAATCACCTTTTTTCTAAAATCAAAGGCAAATACTCTTAATCGCAAAATAGGATTTTTGTCAAAACCATTTGGTATTATCCCTTTTTTATCAAAATGATTAAAAACCATGCCAGTTCAAAATGAACAAAATCACCCAAGCCCTCCCAGATTGTAGTCGCCTAAAATAAAAATTATGTCTAAGCATTCATTTTCTCTCTTCAGATTAAGTTCACAATATTTACAGTAAATGGCATGAAATCAGAGACATATATATGTCTCTGACGAAACACAATGAAGTAGTAAATTAAAGGTTCTCCCGATCCTGTTCTTCTCGGATCTGGTCTGCGCAAACATCATGATCCCATAATCATATCTGCCCATCAAAAAATCAAAAAGTTCCATGGAGCAGTAAAAGTCAATTGGGTCATGTCAGAATGCGCAGGAAGTTAACACTGAAGTGTTTAAACTGTATTTTGTATTTTAACTTTCCACCTTTGGTTCCAGCCTCTGAAAAAAGGGGGATTCTAATGAGCTTCAAGAAAAAAGTAGGTTCGAGGCCATTTATTTTATCAGTTTTGCCAAAATATTGCTCGAAATTTAAAGCTTTTTTCAGGATAAAGGGTTTTTCCCATTTGTTCAATTACTATGATCTTAATTTATGTAAATTCAGAAACATCAGGATTATCTCCCTCCATCGTAGTTTTGTCCTAAGCTGTATTGATATTACAGATTATTCGGATTTCGTCTGGTTTTATGCATTTCAAACATTTTTTGAAATTATGGATTTCCTTTGGGTTCTAGTGCTGCTGATGAGAATTAATTTCCGAAATGGCAATACACCTCATTAAAATTATTGCAGTTGGAGTTAACATATGTGTTATGACCTCATGTTCATTTACTCCATATCCTTTCGTTAAATATTTAATACAGGAGTTTGTCTTTTATTGCGGTGTGGAGTTGGCTAAACACTTCCCCGTGGTACAAAAATGTAGAGATGTATGCTTTTTATTTTTCTAAGATATGGTGTACTTGTACATGAGATAATATCTCATGTGTACACTTTGTTCAATTACTATTATCTCAATTTATGTAAATTCTAAAACATAAGGATTAACTCCCTCCATCGTAGTTTTGTCCTTAGCTATATTTGATATTACTGATTATTCGGATTTCGTTTGGTTTTATGCATTTTAAACATTTTTTGAAATTATGGATTTCCTTTGTCTGGGTTCTAGGGCTGCTGATTAGAATTGATTCCCGAAATGGCCATACATCTCATTAAAATTATTGCAGTTGGAGTTAACATATGTGTTATGATCTCATGTTCATTTACTCCATATCCTTTCATGAAATATTTCCAACCTTCAGAACCCTCTTAATCCTCCAATCCTTCCCCTTCATTATTTTAGAACTATTAACCAATTGATTTTGTTTACTTATTTAAACATATGTGAACTTTTCATTAATTTTTTATGATGTATAACATATATTTCATTAAAATGTATTCGAAACTTCAGGAAATTCTTGAGGTACCAATACGGTAATCGTACTGAAACCGTCTGGCTCGATCCAGATCGTATAATTATACGCATATGTCTGTACCGTACTTGCACGGACCAAATACGCGTATGGGCTGAAACACATACATTGTGTTTGTATAATACGAATACTTAAAATCACCATTTTTCTAAAAAAAAAAAAATAAACCGACTCCACCTAAACCAGGAGATTTCGGGTCAATTAGCAAACGAACGTGTAAAACAATGTTTTCTTTCTTTCCTCTATTCAAGTAAATGTTAGAGTGTTGAAAGAAAAGCTTAATTTCCTGAATGATGTCAAAATAGAAATTTTACTTTTCGGGGATGATCCATTTGGTGATAGAAATAACGAAACTGTTTTCAAAGCGGTTCAACATTATATTAAACAAACAAAACATTTCAGAAGTTAATCATAGGTATCTCAAATCAAAGCACTTTTCATTGGACGACATGACAATTTCACATTTCTTTTTTTATGTTCTGTTTTTTTCCTTACATTTTCTTTGTTTAATCTCCTTTAAACTCTGCTTATTATTTGTAATTATATTTTTTCCCTTAAATTATAATAACTGTTGATGCATGCTTATATATGTCACTTGTGTACTATGTGGATAAGACCTTTGTAAGTTGTTATAACTTGTGTCTGATCCTTTTGTTAAATGATATAACAATAAAATGTGTTGAAATTGAAATTGGGATAATTTGATAGTTTTGCATATTTAAGTGGTGCGTAATGAAACACAAAACATGAAAAATTCAATGATTTCAGTAATATTGTTACATATTGTTATCTTCTAAATGACGCTGCATTTCATGAGCAAACATTTAAGAACAAAAAATCATACATTCAACTTCATCAAATTTCAAGTTGATCACTTTTGTAATTGGTTAAATGATGGTTAAAACACGTGTGAACTGCATTGAAATGGTGGTGAAGTTTAATTTTCAAAAATATTCAATGATATTGTAGTTTCAAACACTATGGTCAAAACACTACATTCATGGCATAATTTTTCACATGATCACAGGGAGGAAACTCTGGAAGACCTGAAAAATCATGTTCATTTGACTTTTTCAACATACTTCATTTATTCATTTATTTAATAGCCAAAACTACCTTGCTTAAACTATCATAATGTGTTTTAAACGGATGTAAACAGAATTTTCTTTCAAAAAAGCAGCAGCGAATAATCACAAACTCTTTAAAGCTTAAGCAGTTACCAAATCAAAGCGACTGATTGTTTTCAGCATACCAATTGCAACATTCTTATGATAACAGACTAATACTGTCTGAAAGTTCTAACCGTATATATTTATAATTTTTATGGATGATGAAGCGCCATTAAATCTGTAAAATGTAGCTGATGAATAACTAGTCATTTATCCAAATTGTGATTATTCCAAACCAGTTTAATGTTGCGTTTTCACTTATGCGAATTGGAATACCGGTATGAATTTAATAGCCCAGTGGACAAAGCACGATGGGAAAGCGAATTCAAATAACATTAAAGTATTTATTACCTCTTATGTACTTTGTAGTCGTTATTAAATCGAACTACTCAAATCAAATATGCTGCAAGGGGAACACCAGATCTGCTTTGGAGAAAACTATGCTATTTTAAACGTGTATTGCAAACAAACGAAGCATCTTGAAAGTAATCAAACAATTCCAAATGACAGACGTAATATTTTACAGTTATATATAAATTGATTCTTTATTTAACAATATTTAATAATATTTAACTGTAAATACTTATTGCATGCTGCACGAACAAATAAATAAACAATGGTTTAAGCAACTTTGTTGCAGTGAAGCAGAGTATATGTCACATGTTCGTAATATATTTTATTTTTTTAATGTATTTAAAGCACAATTTACACACAATGGCAACATATAAACAAATTTACATAGCAAATAATAAGACAAACAATATACATTATAGAGCAAGTAATCAACTGCCCCCTGTTCTCAGATCTAAAGACTTTTTAATAAAGGAGCCTAAAGATTTCACCTGCTGGAAATTTGTAGGATTTAGGATATTTTCAATTATATTTTAATAAAAAGCAAAGAATACTGTAAACGTGTTATTTTCGCGGGGGGTTAATTTCTCGAAATGTCATACCCAGACCATTAGCGTGATTATAATATTCGCGAATCTTCAAATTTTGACAGTAAAACGTTTGTTATTAAAAGTATTCGCGTAGGGGTTATATTCGCGAAAAATTCCAAAACGCAGAAAAAGCGAAAATTACCCCCACGCGAAAATTTCCACGTTTACAGTAAGACCCCAACTTAGTATAACCTAGGCTTGTTTTTTAATTGAACAAAATTTGAAGAAAAACAGCAATTTTGAAAATTGTAAATGGAGGACAAATTTGCATTCCAAAACGATTAATGTTCATCACCAATTATAAGCAACAAAATTATCAATCCGTCTCCATATGCAGCAAATAACTCTTTCATTACATGCTGGATAAATATTAATTTAATTACTCTAATTGAAATGATCCACTTCTGTTTCAATCGTCGATTGGTTTATATCAATCGGAGAATTGTCCAATAATATTTGATATTTTGGATACAACTGGTTTGTTATAGTGCCGTTTAACTATAATTTAATCGATACCTTGTTGGATAATTAAGGCCAAACCGATGTAATTCTTTGTTTTACGTCAACCTAATTTTTGAAATGTAGGAGGGTGTGAGGCAAACAAACAAAAACAAATAAAAACAAAAAAGGATTTTTTTTTAAACAGCAAGCTTTGAAGTGACCCCTATATTTAAAAGTCAATTTAACGTCCTTGTTTTGTCTTCGTTTTTATCTGTTACCGTTTTTGCCATGTCTTTGGACTTCGATTTTTGTAGTCATCGCTTCCCTTGTTCCTTCGGTATTCTACTGCCGTTGTTACAGTATTCAGTTGAAACGGATGAAGATATTTTTTAAACATTAACACACTTTTCACCATCTCAGTTTAGATCAATGCTTTATAAGAAGTTTTCTTATAGTAGTATTTATTTGTTGTCTCCTTGAATGACGCTTAAAGCTGGCCCGAACACCGATTTTATTTTAAAACCTGCAATATCTAAATGTTAGAAAATGTTATTAAAATCTTCCTCATGCATAGCTCTGTCCTTAGCATACTTTGGCCTTACTTTTTAGATCCTATTGGTATCATTTTCTCTTTCAGCTTTTACACATATTGTGGTTTATAGATTTCCAAATGTTTTGATTTTATCTCCACTGAAGAGACATAACTTGTCAAAATTCACATATGAAGGAACTTAATTCAAATTCACTTCGGTATTTTGTTGTTTAAGCTACAATTGCTCAGGTTTTGTTTGTTTGTTTGTTTGTTTAGGGGGGGGCGCACAAACCATTCAAACGATGACAGAAAAACACTGAACAAATCTGGATTTTAATCGCAAAAACGAAAAAAAAAACACACTTTTCTCTTTAAATCACACAATTTCAATGCCGATGACGCCAAGCATAGAAATAACTTGTCTTTGCCTAGTCCTCGAGCATGTTTTAATTCAGTCCTCAAGTTCTTCGAGGTTGGCCCCAAAACCGTATCTCTTTTGTTCAAACCTATAACCTGATCTTGGCGTTAATTTAAGGATGATCGCTGTTCATGTTTATTTATTTCTGTCAGATTTCCGTACTTCTCGGTTTTATTTAGAAAGGTTAATATTTCGTTTTGCCCCGTGACCCCTTATCTTCCGGAGCATTCTGATAAAAAAATCACTCAGTTGAAATTCTTTTGACTTTAGAAAAAGAGTATATATTTGTTCCGGCAGATAAAGCAGCCAATAATGTGGTCGTTGTTTGACGTAAGTATTACATAGAGGTGCTTCGGAATGAAATTACTAATTCTAGTACATTTCGAGTTACCACGTCAACAGAAACACAAATAATTGATGATTACATGATAGCTACAGCTGCACTTAAAGCAACTTCTAATTATAAAAGCATTCCTACTATGTATTGGCTTCCTAAACTTTACAAAATCCTTTAAAATTTCGTTTTATTTTGGCATCAAGTAAATGTTCAACTACACAGATTTCTGTTTTATTGACCAGTGCACTTACTACCATAAAAAATCTCGTCATCAACTTTTACAACAAATGTTATGAATATAGTGGAATTAACTACTTTTGGAGTGTTAAAAATTCGGTAGTAGTTTTGGAAAGACTTCGATCTGTTAATAAGGCATACACCTCCGTCGATAGCTATGATTTTTCTAACCTTTATACCACATTACCGCATACACTCATCAGAGAGAAATTGTCGTATTTGATCAAATGGTCCTTCAAAAAAACCAGGATGTACGTACATTTGTTGCAATACATTTAAATCGTTTTTCAGTGACGACGAACATGGCAAATATACCAACTGGACTTGTCAGGATATGATTAAAGCATTAAATTTTCTTCTTGACAACATTTTTGTTCGTTTCGGTGATACAGTCTAACGGCAAAAAATAGGTATTCATATGGGTTCCAACTGTGCATCTCTCATAGCAGATTTATTTCTTATTTGCTACGAGTCACAACTCATGGGAAAAATTCAAAAAGACCCTTCTAAAGAATTTAGTGAATAAATTTAACAATACATATAGATATTTGGACGATATTTCGGCTTTAAATTATCCTGAATTTTCTAAATTTACAGATGAAATTTATCCTGCAGAACTTACTTTAAATAAATCCAATAGCAGCAGTGATTATACTCCTTTACTTGATCTTGATATTTCAATAAATCAAGGAGAGTTAAACACTAAGGTTTATGATAAAAGAGATAATTTTTCCTTCCCTATAGTCAATTTTCCCCATCTTGACGGCAATGTTCCGTTAGCCCCTTCTTACGGGGTCTACTTGTTCGATATGCACGAGTATGTAGTGATGTTTCTGACTTCAACATGTTCAACAACCGAAATCTTTGTCTCACTGAAAAACATCTGCATCAAGGGTTTAGATATCATAAATTGATAAAAACATTCTCTAAATTTTATCATAGATACATTGACCTATTAAGAAAATTTGGTTCTACATACAGGGCTCTTATACATCAGGGCATTTTACATCCAAACTTCTGCGGCAATATAATTTACAAAGCGCATAAATTCAAAAATTTTCCTTCCAAAATTATTTAACCATTCAACAAAACAACGTCAGTAGAATACCGAAGGAACAAAGCACAAGATTACATAAATCAAAGTCCAGAGAATAGGCAAAAGCAAGAACACCAGAAGACGGAAGACCAAAGACACCACATGCCCGCAAAACAAACAAACATTACTTATACAACACAAAAAACTTAAGCACTAACAGTGTGAGCTCTCAAAAAACAAGTGACATCAGGTGCTCCGGAAGGGTAAGCATGTCCTGCTCTGTTTATAGCACCCGTCACACTGTCAGTGGGTCAATCCAGGGTAAAGTCAAAACCGGTAGTATCAAATCTGGGAAGACGTGAATCTAGCTGAAAATGTCAGTTTTCATTTGTGACACTGCCATATCATATCTATCTATGATTTTGTGGTGACGGCCATAGAATTTCTGAAGGGACGAAAGTAACAACGACAGAACATATCCCTGACTCAGCAGTTTTTATGACAGTGCTTTTGCTCTTTCCTCAAAGTCACTGTATGTACTGCACGCTCTACAGTAACGAATTGATTGTAAAAAATATACTCTATATGCTTGGGATGTAGGTATACTGCTGCAGAGAAAGGGAAAGTTCACAATTGGGAAGTCAAAATCATCACGTTTGTAATATAATCTAGATTTCAGACGTCCATGTTCGTCAATGTATAACAAAAGGTCAAGGTATGAAGCAGAATCGGGTGTATCGGTTGTCTCTTTAATTTCAAATTCACTGGGGTAGATGCGATGTAAATATTCTTTAAATTTTGGGTTATTAAGAGAAAGTACATCGTCTTTATATCTGAAGGTGAAATTAAAAGTCTGGGCTAGTTGTTTTTGTTTCTGTTGTATCAGCCCTTGTAAAAACTTTGCTTCATACGAAAAAAGGAAAAGGTCAGCTAAAAGTGGCGCACAATTTGTTCCCATAGGAATCCTTATTGTCTGTTGAAAAACACGGCCTCCATATCCAACAAAAATGTTGTCGATCAATAATTCAAGCATCTAAATCACGCCATTTTCATTATATTTCTTGTTTGAAGCAGTGTGGTTCTTAACAAAATATGTTTTATCTACAAACTTATACATAAAGAATATAAATACAGCATTGTTGCTAAATCTTTACATCTGGTTTTTGTTGGCAAAAATATTGATCATCTCCTAAATGCTTTACATCATAACTAAATTTAAACAATTTTTCATATTGGCAGTATTTGGCATTGCACAATATCATGTTCTTCTTGATGATGTTGTTATACCAAACGTAAGAATGCTTGATATCATAGTCAACGGACATTATGTCCTTAGCTAGGTGTCAGTAACTGCGAGCATTTGTCCGGACAGTACCTGTGTGTATTGTCTTCATGTTTTATGTACTTCATTGTAAGGGTACTCGTCTGGATAAGTTTGACTTTTTTCTAGTTTGATTTTTACTGTGAGTCTTTTGTGTATTTATTTTTTAGCCATTTACCACTCATAGGGGGAGGGTTTGGATCCAGGACAACGACTTTAATTCCACCGCAATTTTTGCGCCTGTCCAGAGTCGTGAATATGTTGGTCATTGGCCTGTCCTCGTCTTCTTATAATACTTAAGTTTCTTGATATTTGGGTTATTGGATGTGGTTAGTTTCCATTGATTTACCTTTTTGGGGCCATTTAGGGCTTGCTATATGGTGTGAGGTTCCTCACTGTGTTGAAGACCGTACGGTGACTCCTAGATGCTTCGTTTTGGGTCATTTTAACCTGGATATGGGATGTTGTCTCCCTGACATTTACCCTATTTCCTTTCTTTTACATATTGCTCAAGTTGTACTTATAAAAAATGCTGGGATTTCGGTTCCCGCCATTTCTTGAAACACTTGTATCTGAAAAAAATTACATCGGTAACCTATCATTTCTTTTTTTTTGGCTTAAATTACTTCTTTATCAATTTTTTTTCTAACAAAACAAATCACTTTTAATTGAATTCTTTGTTTTTTTTTTCAAACTGATCAGCAAAAATCCTTAAGGTCCTTTATGGCATTTGATCTCTATATATAGCTCTTTCTTAAGTTTTGATTTTGGTCTTCTAAATGTTCTATTTTTGTATGAAGTCAAGATGAAGGTAGCGAACGGTTATGTTAGTTTTTTTTTATTTTAGATTAGTTGCTACAATCGTTCCTACTATCATACTATTACATTTCAAGGTGCAATGGTAACGATTACCTAGCATTCCATGAAAGATGCCGAAAGGTTTAAGGATTCTTATGAATTGACAATTTTCAGAATAAAGTAACGGGTATATATTAAATATGCTCCGGTCCAGATAAACTTGACTATCATAGCTAATATTTGTGAAACAAGCCATAAGTTATGCCAGTATCTTACCGTATATAGGGATTTTTCAGCGTGTGTCTAATTTTCGCTATGTTCGCGGTAGGCAACCATGCGCGAGAATTTTAGCGAGAATTTAAGCCTCCGCGTAAATTTCACCGCCCATTCAGATACATGACATTCAGTATAAAAACGCGATTTGCAAACTTAGGGAATTTTTTTCTGGCCTGTTTCACACCAAAATCCGACGCAAAAAAACCCAAAAAACAAAAAACAAAAACGATATACGGTTTTTCCAGTGACTGGCTAATGCTCATTTTGAATTGGCTGCAAGTATTTTTTGTGCTTAGAATTGCCTAATTATCATTTTATTGTCAATCCTGTTTTTTTTTTTATTGTTGTCAATTTTATAAATAGGAAAAGTAATATAATGTTATATACATTTTGCAAAGGCAATGGCTTTTATTTTACCTAAATTTTCTTGATATAAATGTATAGTAAAAACCTGTATAATCCGACACCACAGCATTCTGACATGCTGTCGAATCCGACGTCATTATTTGTTCCTAAAGACATCTTTTAAATGCTTATTAAGGTCTTTCCCGAACCTTCGGGAAGACCTTACTGTATTTTGTCTGATTATTATTATATTTTTTTTTCTTCCGCCATCTTTCAAACAGATTTGCCAGAAACAGTTTGCGACATGTCGTAATGGTCTTTTGCGACAAATATTGTACAGTAAAGGGCTATTCGGACATTACGCTGCTAGTCGAAATTTTTTTCCGTTACGGAGTTATCTCCCGAAAAGCAAAAAACCTTGTTATCGCTTAAACTCGAAAACCGTAAAAGATAGCCGATGAAGTGTAATGGGGAAAATGTTCGTAAGTCATGACGGAACTTCATTACATTTGGTCCGAGACCGTGCGGTATACTTTTGGGGGGGGGGGGGGGGGGGGGGNNNGGGGGGTTATTGCCCTTTGAAGATTTTCAATTTCCGTCATCGCTCAAAACTTCTAAACGGTTAGTCGTAGAGACATAGGACCTTCACCATTATTCTTAGTTGATATAAGTTACATCTAAAAATGTCAAGGTCAAAGGTCATCGGTGACTTTGACCTTTGACCTTACCCCTTACGCTTAAACTCAAAAACCGTAATAGATGGCTGAAAACATATAATGGAAAAAATGTTCATTATCATGAGACGCAACTTTGTTACATTTGGTCCGATGAGATTTGACGGCTCTTTATATGAGTTATTGCCCTTTGAAAGATTTTGAGTTTGCGTTAATGCTAAATACTCCCAAACGATAAGTCGTAGAAGCCTGAAACCTTCACCATTGTTCATAAGTCATATATGGCCATCTAAAAATGTCAAGGTCAAAGGTCACCGGTCAAGGTCACCGATGATAATTGTAACAAGCATATTATTGGAATAAATATATCATTTGTTGTTAAAAAAAAAAGAAGATTTCAAACATAAATGACCGGGAAAGACCTTGCAATTGTTCTCTGAACAATTGTCCTTTTAATTAATCCTTAGTTTTCCAGCATCCTGAATCATCCGACACATTTGTATGGTCCCATAGTGAGTTTGATTACACAGTTTCTACAGTATGAATATTTTTTTTGTTTGACGCTATTACTCCTAATATTTAGCATGCACAAAGTGTTCTTCTTTTTTGAAAGATTATTATAGTAATTCGAAAATTTCTAAACATCAATAATTTGTAAAACTTACTTTTTATTTTGAGTTTAAGTTCGGATTGTGCCTCAGATATTTCATGTGATCTTCCAAATTCTGTGTAATCACACCTGCAAATTGTCCCATTATCAGATGCAGAGACAACGTAAGGTAGTTCCAATAAATAAGTTATGTTGTCAGGTCTTTTCACATAATAAGCATTAATATTTCTACATTTGAAGGAAAAGCTATCCAAATGTGGCCGTCTTATGATGCAAGATACCAGTACTCTTGTTCCAGCTGTCAGCGGTAAAGGGGGAGTTGAAAAAATTTCAAGTACGGGCTCTGATTCTGTGAAATATAAACAAATATACCATCTTCATTACGGAATCTACTTTCAATATACATAATACGGCATAATACTAATATATTCTAAACAAATCCAGTCATTATAGTGATAAAATATCGACGATAAATGAATGTCCAATATCTTTGTCGTCAGTACCATTTATTAATCGAAATTCTTTACAGAAATAATTTTACCACGGTTTTGTATCTCCGCCCTAAAGATATAAACCTAATCTATTTTGACTTTTCCTCACTTATTTAATTCATGACCTTGACTGAAACCTTAAGTCACATCATACATATTGCAATATAATAGAGGAAAAAAAATCAAAATATTCATGACAATTAAATAATAAACACTATTGTGTAATGAAAATTTAAAGAATAGCAGCTAATACTGAATCGAAGAAGTATGAAATGGTTACTTTATCACCCTTTACCGAGTACGTCGTCAAACATCAATGAAATGTTTTCAAAAATTTCCAAAATATATACGCAACAACAGAAGAAACGCACCATTTGTTTATCGTTGTTTAACTCCCTAAATATTTTAGTCAGATCGGCCTTTTTATGTATTTTAAATTTCAAATGTCGAGGACAAGCATCTCGGATTTTTTTCCAGAAATTTTCACATTTTAAAGTTACAGCAACTGTATCTATTAAATGTGTATTAATTACATATTAAGGGTGAAATAACCAAAATTTGTTAAATATTGTTCTGTTGGATTAGCTAATGCAAAAATGACCTTCATGTTATCTTGAACTTTGACCTTAAAATCAAATAACTGCTAATAATTTTGGTCAAACTTATTTCTTTTGACTTGATCTTTTATCTTTTAACTTAAATACCTGGCATATATTTGGTTTATTATCATGGGCAGTGTCGTATATCATTGTAACCTTTATGTGATTTCTGCTGAACTTCACATTAGATGGATAATTAACTGTCCAAAGAATTATCGAATTTTTCAATCCAAATTTGCGCACGTTGTCATGGAAATCGGAAAACTCGAGCCTTCAAATTGGTAACCGTTGCCATAGAAAAGAAGCGAGAAAATGATAGTGTCGTGTATAATGTTTTTATACTGAAAATGAGACAAGGTCAAATTTAATGAATATCAATGTGTATTGGAAGGGAAGAGGCACCCAAAGGTAAGTGTTTTTGACACAATTGTATAGAAAAATATATCAGGAATCAATCAGTGCAATCCATACATCGAAGGGATAAGAAATAATCAGCCAATAACGAGTTGAAGTGAGACTGGTGAAAACCATAGTTGCTTACCTTGTTGAAGAAGAGAGGGTGGGACTGACATTTTTTTATGAAACAAGTGCCTGTGTGTATGACAAATTTTTTAGTGTTGAATTCTATTTAAGGAGTTCCTTTCGGGCGTTTTTATCAGCATCCCGATACTTTTATAAATTTCAGCACCTTGTTTATTTTTTCCTGAAGGCTTGAAATTTGTATTGATTGTATGATATCTATTTTAGAAGACTAATTCTGTGAAAATATTTTTTGTCGAATCCATGCCTTGTAAAGAAATCAAATTCTTTTAAAGTATAAATTGAAATTCAAGTTACTATATTTGGGTATTACGAAGAATAGGAATTTCAAATAAATAGTATAAGTCAATCGATACATGAACACAGCTACAAATACTTGACAATCGCCAATTTAAAATGTTTTATGTTGAAATCTTACCAGACCCCAATACGTCATTTGCCCTCCATAGTTCAAAGTTTTCATAATCGATAATGCTAACAATATTGATAGTTTTAGCAGAAAATTTGCAACACATGCATCTAAAGATTTAGCTTGCTTAGAATATAACTATAGTAATAACATGTATTCAGTAATAAAATGATCTAGTAAGTAGTACTTCAAATTTAATAAACACACGATAAACCATGGGCTTAAATAACCCCCGTACTCCCTCCTATTTTCAAACCCTAGCCATTTTTTAAGACCGCTTACATCCCCTCTTCATAATAAAACATGTTAACACGGGCATAACCTGCACGCACTGGTGGAACAGGGCAATTTTTAAGATCCACTACCAAATTTTGGAAACTTAGTTTTTCTTTCAGTTGCTTCAAAATGTTAACCAAGTGCTTTCCAGTTAAAAACAGATTGATCACATAATTGCTTATTATATAAGCTTCACAAGGAACCCAATTTTTTACAATTTATATGCCCAATTTGTCCCATAGCGCCAATAAACGTTCCCCTACCCCTATGAAATATAAACAAAAAAATTGATATTTTTATTGGAATTGCATAAGCTTGATGGTCTATAGAACCCGAAGTGCATCTCAATTCCCAATTCTGAAAATTGTTTTTCAGTCTATATTCTTAAAAATAAAACATGTTAACATGACGTTAACATATTTTTAATGAACAAAGTTTTATTTCCAAATAGACCAAATAAATTGATATTTGTATATTTCCGTTTTAGACTAAGGTTTTTCTTTCTTTTGCCTAATATATTTTTAAGTAAATAGATATCATTTAATGTAGGTATCAAATGAAAACTTATTATATTTGCATTATAACTATTACAAGTAATGGCCATTTTTAGGTAATATAAACATCATACATCAATAAAATTTACCCCTGCCCCAACATTTTTACTCTAAAATTGTCATTTTTTTAAGGTCTCATGGTGACTTCAAGATGAAGAACAATAATAAAAGTGTTGTTCCTTGGCTTATTTTTGCCCATGTATTTTTAGACTTTGTCTCATGTGCATTTATTCTATACCCCCCATTGTGTAATTAAAATTGGAGTTTGTCCCGCCTGTAGTATGGAGTTTGTAAAAAGATTCCCCATGCGAGAGATGTATGCTCTCTATATATTTCAGTTACGGTGTACTTGTTCGTGAGAAAATTTCTATTATGGATATATTATCATACTTTCAAATCTTTGCATTTATTTTTGTAACTTCGAAAGGTTATCCTGACCACCTTGCTAGGGGCCGTCTTGAACTTACTATGAGGTATGAGCAAAGCTAATTGTTCAAGGCCTCATGATGACTTCAAGATGAAGAACAACAATAAAAGCGTTAATTGTTCCTTTGCTTGTTTTAATTGTAGAGAGTTGTCTCATGTGCATTAACTCCATATCCTTCTATTGTTCATTGTACTTAAAAGTCATTCAGTATGTAAGTTATAGGGAAATCTAAGGCAGAATTTGAATAAACCATTATATATAAGCATTTGAAAATTGTCCTTAAATTTTCAGGAGGGGGGTACTTATTTCGACATTTGATAGCATAACAGTGGATTGAAACAAAATATTTTAAACCAATTTGTTGCTTAAACATTATAAAACGTTATTGCATGGGCAATTAAAAGATACATACATTGTATTCAGATTTTTACAATCCTGACATTGGAAAGTCTTAATATTGAAAATATTGGAAATCCCGAAAATTCCCCTTTTACAAAAAAATTGACATAAAAATAAAAATCTGTGGACTTTAATGGTGTTAGTTTTCAACCTTGCGTCACAACTGAACAGTTAAGTACAAAAAGTACAGCACACTACCGTAGCTGTATGTTTAAAAGGAATTAAAAGCCAAAAAATTCGTCATTTTCACCATTTTTTGCAGAGGGGTATCATTTTTTATGCCCCGCCTACGATAGTAGGGGGCATATAGTGTTCGGGTGTGTCTGTCCGTCCGTCCGTCCGTCTGTTCGTCCGTCCCAAGTTAGGTTTACCCTGCGGTTTAAGTTTTTTTTTGTGAAGGTTGTATGCTTTTATCATGACACTTTACATAAATACTCATTAGGTCGTGAATAAACAAAAATCATAATGAAAAATTTATCGAAGCCACCAACTTCATGCTTCACTGATCATGGGAAAAAAGGGGGTATTCTTAGGTTTACCCTTAGGTTGAAGTTTTTTTTTTCTATGAAGGATGTATGCTATTATCATGAAACTTTGCATAAATACTCCTTAGGTTGTGAATAAACGAAAATCATAATAAAAATTTATCCAAGCCACCAATTTTATGCTTCACTGATCATGGAACAAAGGGGAATATACTGAGGTTTACCCTTAGGTTGAAGTTTTTTTCTGTGAAGGATGTATGCTATTAATATGAAACTTTACATAATTACTCGTTAGGTTGTAAATAAACAAAAATCATATTAAAAATTTATCCAAGCCATCAACTTCATGCTTCACTTCACTGATCATGGAAAAAAAGGGGGGTATTCTGAGGTTTACCATCAGGTAGAAGTTTTTTTCTGTGAAGGATGTATGGTATTATCATGAAACTTTACATAAATACACATTATGGTATAATTAAACAAAAATCATCATACTAAATATTTATCCATGCTACCAACTTCATGCTTCATTGATCATTGAAAAAAGAGGGGTATTCTGAAGTTTACTCTTAGGTTAAGTTTTTTTTTTCTGTGAAGGATGTATGCTATTATCATGAAACTTTATATAAATACTCATTAGGGTATAATTAAACAAAAATCATAATAAAAATTTATCCTTTCTACCAACTTCATGCTTCACTGATTATTGAAAAAAGGGGGTAGTATGAAGTTTACATTTAGGTTGAAGTTTTATTTTTTTCTGTGAAGGATGTATGCTTTTATCATGAAACTTTATATAAATACACATTAGGGTATGATTAAAGAAAAATAATAATAATAATTTACCCATGCTGCCAACATCATGCTTCACTGATCATCGAGAAAGGGGATGGTTTGAGGTTTATCCATAGGATTAAGTTTCTTTTCTGTGAAGGATGTAAGCTATTAACATTAAAGGGAATGCAAGGGTAAAAATAATGTTTTGTGTATACATTCATAACATCAAATTATAAATATTCATAAAAACCATTTGATTGCTTCTCAATACATCAACTATTTGAAGTAAATAACACTCCAGGGAGGCTGACATTTTGGTTACTTTACTTGTCTCCCTTATCAGTATATTACCCACATTTCAAAACTGTTGTGACGTAGCAGCGACAATTCCTGTTTTTTCAATCAAATAATACACATACACATAATTAAAGAAGGTATTCAGTGAGATGCTAATTTTTAATCAGAGATATTTTAAATATTTAGGAATATCTTGCTGATAATGCAGGAAAATCAACACTATTGATAAAACATTACATTATTGTATTTTTGTGTGGGAAAAGGAAGGTACTGTTTGCCAGTTATTTCGATAACCTGTAGAACAATAACAATGTAATATGATAAGAAATATTAAAATATTTTCATTTCATGCCTCACAAAAATGCATTTCATGTAGCACTAATTTGAATTTTATGTAGTTTTAAATTCCCAGTCAAATATTTTAAAATTTAAATCAGATTTATAGATTAAAAGACAAAACATTATAAATTTGATATTTACTAATATTTATTATCAATGACAAAAGCATAAAAATATAAAACATCAGTTTTATAAAATGAATATTTCATTTTTTTCACTTCTTACATATGCAACTTGAATTGAATATAAAACGTGAAATAAAATAGATAATTATAATATTAACTTTTCACCTATTTATTCAATTATGATTAACCTGATTAATGTGATATAGCAATAACTTATAATTTTTTTATTTGGTAATTTTTATTACTATATAATGAAAACTCATTTACAATTGAATTGTTTTATAGAAAAAATAGAAGAAATCTGATACAAATAATAATGATGAAAGATTAACGTTCAATCTGCAATATTATTCCATTTTAACCTATAACTGTAAACAGTCGTTGATACGTCATCAACATACTTCCGGATAATATTATAATGAGCACCCCCAGTGTGTGAAAATTTAATAAGAATACAGCCACTGTACCTTTTATTGTAACATAAATAAAGATTAGACATATGGATTAGGTTTACAAAAGACATTTTACAGCACATATCAAAAAATATTTTTATACCTTAAATTCCCTTTAAACACCCATTAAATTAAATACTCATTGGGTATAATTAAACAGAAATCATCAAAAAAATATATCCATGCAACCAACTTCATGCCTGATCACGAAATAAAGCATTGTTCAAAATAGCTGTGAGGCCGGGCATTGTGTCCGTTAGACACATACATGTATTCCTGTTCAATCCCAAACCTAGATTCATTGTAAAGTTTATGAATTAAGCTTTCATTTTAATACCAAAGTTTTGTACATTTCATCCATCCATAGAAAGTTAAGAAACTAAGAAGATGAAACTTTAGTGAAAACGAAAATATAAGAATATTAATTGGTATAGTATAAAAGTGGTCCCATTCTGTCTTTGGCTGCAGGTAATGTTCACGTTAACATGTTTTATTCCGAAGGGGACATATAAGGACTGAAAAAATGGGTCTACATGGGAAGTGGGGGTGCACGGAAAGTGATTTCAGCCAATGGCCTACAATGGGTGCATTGAAATTCTGTGAGTTCAAATGTTTATTTTAAAGCTGATTTGTAAAGTGACGAATTTAAGATGTTAAAGCTTGCAAATGTATGTATGTATAATAAGTTTTTGAATGCAAATTGGACATTCGTAATGAGAGTATTTCATGAGATGCTAATAAGAAGTATATTTGTTGAGAAATGACAAAACTAAGAATAAACTCGAACACTAGTAGAACTTGAATACAGCTGCTACGTTTAGTAAAGATAAGACTTGTAAGGGATATTGGGTATTTGATACTGGAATATGGGATATTTGAAGAAGAAAAAAACTTACAGTGATATCTAATATTTTGAAGATGGGATATACGATATTTGAATAATTATTGCGATATCTTCAACTTTCAAAGGGACTTTTAGCCCAGACATACTGGGATATGTAATATTTGATATTGGAACCCCCTAGATAAGCCTCATAGTTGTAGTCAGGCACAAAGCAGAAAGATTTTCCATCATAATATAACGTTTTTCACTTCTTGCATGCCTATATCATATATTTGCTGTAAATTTGAACTCTTTTTATAACAAAATCCTGTCCTTACAGGAAATATTTTCTCCTTGAAAACTTTGTTTTTGTTGCGCCCTTATTAAACTATGTGGTATTTTTCTTCTGAATATTCTTCGAATTTCCTTATAGATACGTTAAGATATTGTATGTGTATTTACTACAGTATAGCGTTTTTTTTTTTGTTTTTTTTGCGGGGTTATTATGTTCGCGGACGTGTAAAAATCGCAAAAATATAAGCACAAAAATGGTCAATTTCCGAGAAAAAAAGGTCTGGGCGTTTATATACAAACAGGTGTGCCATACATGTTTTTTAATAGAGAATTGTTGTCGATCGAGCATAACTTGTTTAGAAAGTGTGATGCGTATTTATTTGTGATCAAACAGGATTAAAAGAAATACAAGTCAATAGTCGAAAAGAAACAATTCTGGAGCAGATACTGGAATAGCTGAAATTGTTGGTCCCGTTGGCTTAAAGCCATATGAGCTGTATTTTTTTCTTTTCTTTTCTTTTTTTTTGTTCCAGAAGAATTCATCATTTCAAGTTATAGTATGCAGAAACAAAGCAGTTTCAAGTCCAATACATCGTGGAAACATATAAAAAGCTTCACAATTAAGGAAAATGTAACATTGATTAATTAATTGCTGGCCAAAAACATACTTGCCAACTGACCCGCTTTCGGCGGGTGTGACTCGCCAGGGATAATAACCTGCCGCAGGTCATCATTTTCACCCGCCAATGTATGGTGAACCAAGAGGTTCAAATTTATATTTAATAGCCTAAGCTATAAAATAATGTAGCCTATGCGATATTTTATCGCCTAAGCTGTAAAAAATATAGCCTTGGCTCTATTCCGGGTAAAACGTACATAACGTCTTTTGAGGTTCAAAAATAAAAAGCAGCCTAGGCTACAATATTTACCGCCTAGGCACTAATATCAATTGCAATGACGTAGCCTAGGATATATTTATTTCTTCTTGTCTATATAATAGTATTAATGATAGGCGTGGTATCTACTATGAATCTCCGCCTTCGTGACGATTCTGTTGAAATTTTTAAACTTTAGATTTTCATAGTTGTTATACTTGATTAGATAAACAAAACAATGCTGGCTCCTATTTATAGTTACGAAATACTGAACCATCAATTTTTAATTTATATAATGAAAAAAAGTCTTCATAAGTCACCTACAACCTTCCATTCGTAGATGTTCAAGTAAATTACATTAAAATCTACAATATGAGATAAAAATTGTAAAATAACTTTTTATGAATTGGGTACATATGAGAGACCCTAAAATATACATATCTTTATTCATAAAGCACAGTTATAATCTATTAGGAATTGATAGCAATACACATGTGAAAAACAAACAAACAAACAAACAAAAAAAAAACAAAAACAAAAAAACAAAAACAAAAAGCAGGACATTATAGACATAAGAAAAAAAACAAAGAATCGTCCATTCCTATATTGATGATAATATGGATAAGGCGCTTGAATAGGTAGGTATTTTTGGCTTGAAAATATATGAATAGGTCGTTTATTTCAGCAGGGATGTAGATAACAAACTAGTTATAGGCCTTTTCGAAAAATCATTTAGTCCGCTCTTCTGTTTTGGCATTTAAATACAATGAAACAGTTCCGGTTATCAACCCAACACGACAAGTACACAGTTTATAGCATTGTTCATACATGTATTTAGAATACTAAGATCAATGCTTATTGTGAGACTGCACTATTTTTTTTAGAATTAAAATCAAATCAGGGTTTAAGTTGTGTATTGTTAGCCAATCGTACGAGTGATAACTGGAAGCGAAGTGTAGGAAAAAGAAGGGAAATGTGTTTGTTTCTCCTGTTGATAGGAGAGTTTCCATCCAGGAAAAGATAACGAAAGGACTATACAGGTCCCTGATTTCAGATGAAATATATCATAAGCCCTACATTATTTATACAGCTAATACATGATATGGCCATCTTTCTCAGATTCACACACAAATCTAATACAACATTTGATTATCAATTTAGATAAGTATTTAACTGATCATCTTCACAGCCGGTGCCTTCAAATCAGTCAGATTAAACACCCGTGAGGGTTGAAGGCATATATCACACCGTACAACCGCGTTGTATCATTTTGAGCAAAATCTGCATATACGGTCAAAATTGAGATAAACAATAAAAGGCGTTGAAACACCAAGGCTATTATATCTATATTTTCCTTTTGTTTCTCTGTATTTCTGAGTGATAAAAACTATAATTTAACTTCAAAAAGATCAAACTTTTTATACAATAGATTATTTTTGCTTTCTTTTTCATATTTGAAGACATGTTTTGATTAATACAACGATGAAATAGGAAAAAAATATATATTTTCAAATTTTCAATGCAAATACTTCCCAATAACGTATTCAATTCAAAATTAGTTTTATTTTGTGTGATATATCATTCATTTGTCTTACTTTTGATACCACAATCACGATTTTGTATTCTGTCATTATCGAGAAAACTGTTCAAATGAAGGTCGTCAGAGAAAAAATGATACGATAAAAATCTACTTCATTTTCACGCAGGATACGATAAAAATCTGTTCCATGATACGATTAAAATTGTTTTGTTTAAGAGTCCTATCTACTATTTTTGAAAAAAAATTACTTTAAAGTAACATGCTGACCGGCTTCTTTCTTTGTTTCGGGTTTCTTGTTGAATAGAAGCTTGGAAAGTGTTAATAGGATCATAACTAGAGGCTCAGAGACTGAGCCTGTATCGCTCACCTGACAAAACGCTTCTATGTCATGCATGACCAAAAATGATCATGTTTTTTACCAATGGGGTAGGGTGTTTAGGTATGTTCTCAATTAGCACCCGTGTGTTTTGTCTGATCCTATTGAAATGAGTAATTTTTGCAAAGGACCTTCTATACATTTAGAATAATTTACTTTAATTGTTTTGAGAGAAGATGATGAAAGGGATGGTTTTCTCATACTGGGCTCCGATGTTAAACTATGTTCTGCACTTGAGGCAATGTTTTTTGACGGATTGAAATGAAATGTGCAATTTTTGTAAAGTACCTTCAGTCATCATTCCTGTAAAGTTAGGTTGAATTTGCTTCAGTGGTTTCAGAAGAGTAGATGAAAATGTGATTTTCCCATAGGTTCCAATGATAAACTATGTTCCGTTCTGGCAGCCATGTTTTCTAACGGATTGTAAGGAAATGAACAATCCTTGTTAAGGACCTTCTATTCATCCTTCCGGTAAAGTTTGGTTGAATTTGCTTCTGCAGTTTCAAAGGAAAAGATGAAAATGTGATTTTTCCCATAGGGTCCAATGTTAAACCTAAGTTCCACACTGGCGGCCATGTTTTGTATTGGATCAGAACGAAATGAGCATTGTTGTAAAGGACCTTCCATTCATCATTCCTGTAAAATTTGGTTGAATTTACTTCAGTTATTTCAGAGGAGTAGATGAAAATGTGATTTGCCCATAGGGTCCAATGTTAAACCATGTTCCGTGCTGGCGACCATGTTTTTCGTCGGATCGAAACGAAATGAGCCATCTTTGTTATGGACCGTAAGTACATCACTCCTGTAAAGTTCGGTTCAATTGGCTTCAGCCGTTTCAGAGCAGAAGATGAAAATATGATTTTTCCCATAGGGTTCAATGTTAAACTTAAGTTCCACGCTGACGGCCATGTTTTTTATCGGATCGGAACAAAATGAGCAATCTTTGTAAAGGACCTTCCATACATCATTCCTGTGAAGTTTGATTGAATTTGCTTCAGTTATTTCAGAGGAGTAGATGAAAATGTGATTTTCCCATAGGGTCCTATGTTAAACCATGTTGGCGGCCATGTTTTTCATCGGATTGGAACGAAATCAGCAATCTTTGTTGAGGACCTTTAGTACATCATTCCTGTAAAGTTTGGTTCAATTTGCTTCAGCCTTTTCAGAGCAGAAGATGAAAATGTGATTTTTCCCATAGGGTCCAATGTTAAACCTAAGTTCCGCGCTGGCGGCCATGTTTTTAATTGGATCAGAACGTAATGAGCAATCTTTGTAAAGGACCTTCCATACATCATTCCTGTAAAGTTTGGTTGAATTTGCTTCAGTGGTTTCAGAGGAGTAGATGAAAATGTGATTTTCCCATAGGGTCCTATGTTAAACCATGTTCCGTGCTGGCCGCCATATTTTTCATGGGATCGGAACGAAATGCGCCATCTTTGTTAAGGACCTAAAGTTCATCACTCCTGTAAAGTTTGGTTCAATTTGCTTCAGCCTTTTCAGAGCAGAAGATGAAAAAGTGATTTTTCCCATAGGGTCCAATCTTAAACCTAAGTTCCGCGCTGGCGGTCAAGTTTTTTATCGGATCGGAACGAAATGAGCAATCTTTGTAAAGGACCTTCCATACTTCATTCCTGTAAAGTTTGGTTAAATTTGCTTCTGTGGTTTCAGAGGAGAAGATTAATATGTGAAAAGTTTAACGGACGGACCGACGACGGACGCCATGTGATGGCAACAGCTCACAGTGAGCTAAAAATTAAAACATGGAATGTGGTAAGGGTAAACGAAATGTGAAGTATAAAAATACAGTTTCCAGTAATGTTAAGCCGGGTTCGTGTACAACTTTGTACTTGTATTATTATTTCTGTTCATGTAGATTCAGATTCATTAAGGAGTATCTCCCTCATGCAAAGCTGCCCTCATCTGGTTTTGGCTTTCCATTTAGATCATATCTGTCAAATTTTAAACATTTCCGAGTTTATGGTCATCTAACTGCTTTGATTTCATCTGCAATGAAGACACATGGGTTGTCGAAATGGCCATATTCAGAAACTAGATTTACAGTAAGTTCTATATTGAGTCATTTATTACCACCGGGTCGATGCCCCCTGTTGGTGGACTGTTAGTCCTCAAGGGTATTCACCAACCCAGTAACCAGTACTTTGGTGCTAACCCGAGAGCCGATTTTATTTCGAAACTTGCAATATATAAAATGTTTATAAATTTTGTTATAAACTAAGGGGTATCTCACTCGTGCAAAGATCTGCCCTTAACTGATTTTGGCTTGCAATTTAGATCCTTTTGATTATTTATTCTCGAGAGGTTTTTGAACATCCTTCGATTTCTGGATTCCAATGTTTTAATCTATCTGAACTGAAGAGACAAAAGTTGTCGAAATGGCCATATACAGAGAGTTAATTTACAGAAGCTTCGGTCCTTTAATCTTTGTACACGGACAAGCAATGAGTGTGTGCATCTCATCTTCAATTACACGAATTTCCTGGCTCGATCTTCATTTTATGAATTTTAACCTAATAAGACGGCACTTCCACACCTTAACATCTAAATTATTTCACCAAAAGTCTTTAACTTGATAACAAAATTTTAAAATTGAAATTAGGTAAGCAATTTATTTCTACACTTTCATTTCTAGAAGAAGGATTTCCTTTATTTTGAAACCAGAAAAATATTTTTGACAACACTCATTAATGATTTACATTGACAAGTAAGTCAGTAAATACAATAATGATTTAAGCCAAAATTAGTAAACATTTTCTTAACCTTAAATACCAGCACTTTTCAGGGTTCGATATTTTTTTCAACTGATCTAAAAACTTTTTTTATTTACTACATGTACTTGGCAAACGATACCAGTGACAGACAATATTTTCTGATGTAAAAGGAAAACGGTAGTCAAACCCTTTCACATATAACTGCATCATTCGGAGTATATTTTCCAACGCCTAAAAATATACACGCTCGAATCTAGTTAATACAAGAAATTTCTTTTAATCAAAAACGACAGCTTCATATTCGACTAATGAACTCACTAACCTATCGTACATTTGTGTTAAGAAATCAAAGGTAACACCACCAATAAATTTGCATTTAGCTATAGCTAATCCCAGGGTCCTATTTGCTGCCTCGGCTACTACTTGGGCAGTAATATTATAATCCAAAAGTTTGTTAATAATCCTAGATAAGTGTATTTTCACTATATCTATGAGGCACTGTTTTTCTATTCTATTCCTCAATTTTTGACATCAATAATAATTTCTAGTCTAAAAAAATCCGATTTTCTGATTATAAAAAAAATTCTTGATATTAGAGGTTCGATTTTCTTATATCGAAAAAATCTAATTTTTGATATAAAAAATAGTAGTAATTTTTGGATATCAGATATTCGATGTATTTATATCAGAAATTATATTTTTTTTATATAAGAAAACATCGTTTGATATTAAATAAAAAAAAAAAAAAATAGGAAAATAACATAAATAAGTAATATTGGTGTTCGTCAAGGGGATTGTTTATTTCCTATTCTGTTCGCTTTGATTTTGAATGACTTGGAGGAATTCTTCATCAGTAAAAATTTGAATGGGTTAAGCTGTTTTACCGATGGTATAGATAACAAACTTGATATGTACGTAAAATTGTTTTCATTGTTACAAATGTATATACTGATAACACTGTATTGTTTTCTGATTAAAAAGAGGGTTTACAACTGCAGATTGATCATTTTGTGAATATTGCAAGACCTGTCAACTTTAGAGTTAATACTGATAAATCTAAATGTTTAGTGTTTTCATCTAGAAATGACATAAATGATTTGAATTTTGTAAAATATGATGGGAATAATATTGATACTGTTAATGAATTGTTATATTTGGGGGTAATGTTTTTAAAGAATGGTACTTATACATCAGCTATTAAACAAAATGTAAATAAAGCAACAAGGGCTTTAAGATGTCTTAAAAAGTCCTTTGCATAATTTATCAATTACTTGTCAATATGATCTTTTTGACAAAATAGTGAAACCAATTTTATTATATGGTTACGAAATATGGGGCTTCAGTAATTTAGATATTATCAAAAGAGTTCATTTAAAGGTTGCAAACTTTGTTGAATTTTAAAATGTCAACACTTAATCATATGGTCTATTGTGAATTAGGAGCTCACCCACTGTACACACAAGTACATGTACATTCTAGTATGATAAAGTTTTGGGCGAATATGGTTTGTGGAAAGCATGGAAAATTGTCATCAAAATTGTATTCATATTATCATCAAAAATATCCTCAAAATGAGTATAAATGCCCATGAATAACAACAATTTTCACATTTTAAATAATTCTAGATATGGAAATTTGTGGCAGACTCAAGAAATATTAATACACAGTTACTATGTACTATAAAACAAAGAATCAATGACTAAAATTGGAGCTATGGTATTTATAAAGGCGTGTCTTATGAATTGTTTAAGGACACTTTGCAGTTTGAAAAATATCTAGATATTTTACCATATAAAGATGTGCTTACATTATGTTAATTTCCAGTAGCTAATCATAAATTGCCTATAGAATTTAGAAGATGGCAAATCAAAGTAAGAGAAAATAGAATATTTTATATAATATATGTAGTGATACAGAAATAGATGATGATGATTTCACTTTGTTTTGCAATGTAAATCTTTAAAAAAAAAGAGCGTTAACAATATTCTCCGAACTCTTTTTATAATCAATACGTTGAAATTCAAAAAGCTGTTTCAGTGTGTGAAACTGTGTAGGTTATCACCCTCATGGGTTCTCATTGAACGGTTCAGGTAAGAAGGTTCGCGTATAATTGTTTAAGTCCGGTTAAGAAAAAATATAAACAAATTATTTATTTAAGGAACATTTGACGGTTCAGGGTGATGGTTAGGTACGGTTTTTTTTTTATATTTGAACATTCACCTGTACCTAAATATTATCAATATTATTAAGAATTATCAATCTGCGAAATTCTCCAGATAATTAAAATATAAGTAATACATATATTGATTGCGATATGCTTATTGTATATTATACATGTATATATATATATATATATATATA
>MJUU01053650.1:0-11250 GCA_002080025.1 Modiolus philippinarum
CTTTTGAGTTTCAATGTATCAGGTTAAACATTGAAAACTGCAATGATTAGAGTGTCAGTTTATAGTGGAAAGACTTATGCAACAGTAACTAATGAACATATTTTCAGTGTTGATTTTAGAAAGAAAACATTATTTTTGTTTATTTTTTTTTGCAGAGATTAATCTTAATGCAGTATGTTTGAGTGGACAACCAGACAATCAATGTGCAGATACACAAGCGCACTGTACTTCAGATTCTGGGACATTAAAATGTTTGTGTAAATGAAACCATTATGAAACCACAGGAGGAGTCTGCACAATAAGTATGATATTTTTTTTTGAAAGTTGAAGTAATAAAAGCTGTTCTGTATATTCACAATACGTTTCAGTTTCAAGTATTTTATTCTCACAAAAGAGGTTGATAACTGAAACTCTCATTTACTGAAAATTTGTGTATGATAAACAAAAAAAAAAGCATGGCTTTCATACCTCTTAACCCCAATATTAAGAGGGAGACACCCACAAAATTACCCAATATCCCACACGAGAAATACCTCCATTGAGGGAGGGCAAAATCTCACACAAAGTAAATGTCTCTTTCATACTTCAACATTTGTAAGATAATAGCGAATTTTTAGAAATATTTTTTTTTATAAAAGAATGATCGTTTTTTTTTTGTTTTGTTTTGTATATACTTAAAAGAATTATAACAAGCAATAGCTGATATCAACCCCAAAACAACCATTTCTGTGTTTCCCCTTATTCGCAGCCTGATCTACATATAAATTCAATTTTCGTGCGAAATAGACAACACTGAAATTTTAAAGTATTTTGGCGGGAATCATGATGGCGGCCTTTTTGAAAATTTTTAAACACACAGAATTTAACTTCAGATGGTGGTCTAAATTTGTGCAAAGTTTGATATCATTCTTTTCAGCCATTTCAAAATAATCGCTCGGACAAAATTAATTGGAAGGAAAAAAGGAAGAATAATAATCAGAACAAACGTAGAACAACATGTATCCTGACTACATAATGACACATTATTAAAGTATGAACAACAATAGCTGTAATTAAGCTTTTCAGTTACTGTAGTAATTAATTTAACAATGGTATTGTCTCATTTTGCAAGCAATAGCTGATATCACCCCAAGACATTTAGATCATATTGGTTATTTGTTCTCTATCAGTTTTTAAACATCTTTGAGTTAATGGTTTCCAAACGTTTAGATGTTATCTGCACTGGAGAGACATAAGTTGTCGAAATGCGCATATGCAGAAAATAAAGTAACTTCGGTATTTAATTATTTGCACCTTGATTATTATATTATCCTTTTATGACAATGATTATTTGTAAAAAAGACTGTAAAAGGTTGTCATGCAAATTCTCGTGCGAACAAAAATAGTTAGGAGGTAGATTTCTCACAAAGGCGTTCTTCTATGTTGCTTCAGATTTTACAACAGCAAAAAAAGATAAATAAAGGACTGGATTTACTAATTGTCAAATGAACCTTATTTTTGTAAATCTGCAAAGATATCACTATAGAAATTGAAAAAATAGAGCAAGAAAAATTTCCAAAAGGAAATGATTAACATAATTATTTTTTTGGGGGTAGAGGGTAGTAAATATTTCAAGAATTCGTTAGCTTCGTTTGTTAACGTACATTATTGGCGTGGAGTGTGTATGAAGGGAAACATTCATTTAATTTCGGTTTTAAGAATTTTCTATCTCAGCTTAAAATTATTATGACTTAAATGTGTTCATTTTATCTCTTAAATTTGAAGATGTAAATGCCACTGCTGAGTCAGGGATATGTTCAGCCCTTGTTACTTTCGTCCCTTCAGAAATTCTATGGCCGTCACCACGACATCATAGATAGATATGAAACTGACATTTTCAGCTAGATTCACGTCTTCTCGGATTTGACATTACCGGTTTTGACTTTACCCTGGATTGACCCACTGACAGTGTGATGGGTGCTGTATACAGAGCAGACATGCTTACCCTTCCGGAGCACATGATGTCTCTCTGTTTTTTGAGAGTTCACACTGTTAGTGCTTTAGTTTTTTGTGTTGTATATGTAGTGGTTGTGTGTTTTGTGGGCATGTAATGTCTTTGGTCTTCCGTCTTCTGGTGTTCTTGATTTTGTCTTGTCTCTTGACTTTGATTTATGAAACTTGTGCTTTGTTCCTTCGGTATTCTACTGCCGTTGTTTTGTAAGTAAATTAAACACTGTTCGTTCAATCACCCCCGGCACAAACACTGAAACAAAAAAGGACAAAACTACTTATGCCCTACCAGCAATTTACGCCCCCAAAACGATGAGAAAAATACGGCTCTATATAGTTGTGTATTTAGATTAGATTTAGATTTAAATTGAATAGAATTAGAATTTTACACTTTCTTGTAACAGAAGTGGTATTGGAGTCTGTATGTACTTCTGGACAGCCAGATAACCAGTGTGTAGATACAAATGCTGAATGTAAAATAGAATATTGTTCAACTTATAAATGTTTATGTAAAAGTAACTTCTATGGAAATAATGCAAAAGTTTGTACTGTCAGTAAGTTGAAAATATTCAGTCTGCATTGTTTTAAAATTTTGAATATTATGGGAAGAATAAAGCTTAATATTTAAGAAATAATTCATGGCATGTATACGGTTATTGGAAATTTAACCATGGGCTGGGGGTTTATATTCGAATTTAACCAAGAGTGTTACGAATATAAAGGCCCAGCCCATGGTTAAAATGACAATTATCATATACCTGCCATGAATTATTTTCATTCTAATATGACAGAAAATGGAATTTTCCATTCTGAAGCGACCTAAGAGAAGGCGGATTTCCCACCTCTATTGTTGTCTGTGTCAATAACGTCACAATACACAATCTGACGTTTTCAAACAGATTCAAGTTCAAAATTCAAATCGAAAGCAAAACATTGCACATTTACGTGTCTCAATGGCATGATTTAGTTAAAAGCTGTTCTTAACCTTTATTTCCTTCATAAACGACGACGAACAAAATAAAAATCAAAGTTGTTTTTCATCCCGTTTACTCATATTCCGATACAATTTGCGCATGTGCGAAATATATGATTATCGAGTATTAAACTGGTTAACGATTAAGAAGAACAATGTTAGAATTGTCCGCAATTCCCAATTTCGTTAAGAATAACAGAGATAATTGCAATACGAAAAGTGGTTAGTTAATGATAATTTGCATTTTATGTGGTATTGGATAGTACCGATACTAAGTGTTCTTTTTCTATCTGATATTTTCAGTCCAATGAACTTATATGCACAGAAACACTGATTTAGGAGGAATGGTTTAATTTGCTTTTCACAAACTCGAAGTATAATGAAAAATTATCACCTGAATTATCAAGAACATTTAGAGCTTTAAGCAATTAGATAGGATTTTCACGTACATAATTGTCGGTTTAAAAAGAGTAGGTGAAGGGAAAGCGTGTCTGTAAGCTTTTAAACCCCAAATTTATATTTACATTATTCCATAATTAATTTGAAAAATTTTGACATTCAAAGACAATTATAATGTAAAGCAATGATTGGTTGGAAGGTACATATTGATGTTTTTTTATCTTTGGGTATTATTCAAGATTGCTAATCTAGGTTTTTTCGTCATTTCAGAAAGCATTCTTGGTACAGAATGTATAAATGGACAGCCAGCCGACCAGTGTTCAGTAACAAACACAGAGTGTATAGCAGAAACAACTGGTGGATTAGTGTACAAATGTCTGTGTATGGCTAATTACTACAGAGATGACCAAACCTGTAAACCATGTAATTATTTGTATAATATTGAATATTAAGTTTTATAAATATACCAATTATTAAACCAACTTGGACAATTTGAAACCATCTTCAAAAGAAGATATATTGCAACTTGTAATATAATTATTTTTTTTTAAGAATAAGTATTTATAAACAATATTAAGAAATGTTAAACTTTTTATCATTCTGTTTTTTGTCAATTTAATTGTTAAAATCCATCTAATTTCTATGATGGATTATAAATTCTCTATATATTATTTTAAATGTATGTATTTTCATTTCGTGTTTCTTTTGATTCATAATCATACTTCATTCATAAGCAAATGTTGTATCGCAAAATGAACAAAAATATATTACATCATCTGTCAATTTCCCATACATCGGATTCGTTATCACCTAGGAAATTTACATGATTGTATTAAAATGTAGATCTGCATATAAAAAGTTATAATGTTGTAAAATAGACCTTGCACAAAAATACAACCTCAAATCTCCTGTGAAACTGAATTAAACTGCGATTGAAAGACACACACGAGATATTATATAACAAATTCCCGAACAACACATTTATAACACCAGATCAAGTCGATTCAACTTTGCTGTTCCAAAACTCAACGGAGTAGACGCTACATCTTTCTTTTTTTTACTGCTACTACCGACTTGAATGCGCTTCAAAACTAAGTTGAAGCTATTAAAAATTATGACTCTTTCAAAACCGACTTGAAGCAGTTCCTTGAAAAATGTTAATTTAGATAAATCAAACAATCTAGAGCAATTGAAAAGTATGCCATGTTCATGAGAACCAATTTTTAGTATTCTCGAACTAATTTTATAAAATATGACGTTTGATATCAGTCAATTATGACGTCAAAGTGAAATGGTTGAGAGAAAAATGTTGTACAGTCAAACCTGAATGAGTGGTCACCTTGAATAAGCAGCCATCTGATTTTAAAGGCCACCTTTTATAGTTCCCTTCATAGTATATTTCATATATAATAAACTGATTTAAAAGGCCAGTTTGACTCCTTCGCAAAGGTGACCTCTTAAATCAAGTTCCACTGTACGTAAAAAATCAAACAAAGTCTGCATCAGATACGTGTTTCACAATATGCACTAATCGAATGTGCCATGTATTAGCGTTCATGTACCTAAAATTCGATATCTTTCGCATTAATCCAATATCATTAAATTTTCACAAAACGAAATTTCTGGACGACTATTCACGGTTGAATAAAGTAACACATTGTTTCAAAGACTTTATATCAGATGCAATAAACATTAGATTATGTAATATTTAAGCGAATTGTAGTACATAATTGGTATTTCTAACCAGTTATTATAATCCCTAATTATGTGGGGTATACGGAGATTGGGATGTTTTGTGTCGGTCCATCCGTCCGTCAGAAACACTTTTGGTCCCGGAGCAAAACTTTTGAACGCCTTCATCGATTTGAATAAAGTAAATGCAGATGACGACATTAGAGGTAAGAAAGACATTTTTTGATTTTGGACTCAGTATGTCAAAATTCAAGGTCATAAATACTTACAGAAAATAAGAATTCTTTTCAAAAATTTCCTTTTAAGCAGAAGTTCAGATTGGCTTTATGGATTTAAATAAATCTTACATAGACAAAAGCAGGTTTGTTTTTTTCTATAAACAGGTCACAGGTCAACGTCACAAATACTTACAAAATGAAAAAATATGTTGAGAGACTGGTTTTTGTAGCATAACTTCAGAATGCTTTGTAAATTTTAATGAAATTTACTTTAATGACAGTATTTTAGGTAATCAAAACACCCTTTTTCTCTGGACTCAGTATATTAAAGTCCAAGGTCACAAATACTTACAGAAAATATATATTTGGTCAGATTTGGTTTCTTCAAAGTGGATGTATGGATTTGAATGAAACTAATATGGATCAAAGTTTAATTACTAAGCAAGACAACTATCATTTGGGTTCAAAAGGTCAAGAGAAAAGGCCAAATCTACTTGAAGAAATTATACTGTGATGGCATGTCCTATCATTCCGCCCCTCCGAAATACTTTTTGTTTCGTCGCATAACTTTAGAACGCCTTCATGGAATTGAATGAAATTAATACAGATCACAGCGTTTGAAGGTAAAAATGACAACTATTGGTTTGGATCAAACAGGTTATCAAAGTTCAAAGTCATAAGTACTTACAGAAATTAAATAGACTGTCCAAAATTGATTTTTTGGGCATATTTCTCTTATAGATTTGAACGAAATTTACATAGAGGAAAGTTTCAGATGAAAGAAAACACTTATCAACTAGGTTTAACGTCAAGGTCATATGTACTAATAGAAATAGTTCATTTTAACTGATCTCTACTTTAAGTTCTAATATGGCGTCCTGAGAACACTACAGGGTTCTAATAAGCATAGAGCCCTCGGTGACGTCACAATACGAAAACCGGACGTCATAATCTCAACCGTAAATAGTTCAAACAAGAATAACACATTTTTATTAATTCTATCCGTAAATAATGCTTAATGTTGAACAAAAAATGAATAAAAGTCATTTTTTAGAACTTTTATATGCTTGATATGTTGTTTCATGGTCTATTTCGCTTAATTTTTACGACCAAAATGGCATTTAAAACATTCTCCTAGTACCGCTTCAAATGTTCAGAACATTTTTTAACCATATTAGAATCGAAATAGATTATTGCAATTGGGCTCTATGCTAATACGAACATGGTAAGACCTTATACTTTCCTCATTTTATACCTCGCTATCGGTCGGTATAAAATATCAACAAATATAAGGTCTTACCATGTTCTAATTAGCATAGAGCCCAATTGCAATAATCTGTTTCTTAATTTATCTGATTTGAGCTTTGAGCTTTTATATATAAATCTCATGTTCCTGCAATCAAGCGAGAGAAGCAAAGGGTAAACATTTCTCACAGTAAAAAAATGTTTTAATATTCAGAGTATTTGTTTTAGTGACAAACTTAAGGGTATTGAGTCTGGATGTTCCTGATGCTACAACTGGAGAAACTTACTTTTTGGTAACATGGGTCAACCCAACAACTGTTAACTTTATTAATGGATATCAGCTGATATTGACAGCTCTTAGTCAGATTAAAAGTCCAATCAGTATAGATAAATCTAAAACAAACTTTAATGTAACAAACAGAATACCAGGAAGGGAATACACAATTATTATCAGATCCTTGGAGACAGCAAGTCGACCTAGTACCCAGTATATAGATGTTACAGTTATTGATGGAACCAGTAGGTATATTAAGTCTTTTGCTTACCTTACCAGAAAGGAGAGGATGAGCTGCTGTATTCAGGTGATATGCGTCGTAACTTTTTACAAAAATCTCTTGTGAAACTACGAGACCAAATAAAACACAACTGACCACATCATTGGCAGGGTATGTAGTTTTTTAGCTACATCCGATGTAATTGTCTTTCAATGAAAATGGCTAAAAAGAGAGTCCAGGCATAAAATTAGGTGTTTTGCAAGTAAATCAAACCGTAAAAATATCGAAAGATTATAAATTACGAACATAATAAGATTTAGCTAAACATATCCAGAAATGATAAGAGAATCCAAAAACTTGTATTGGAGTTATTGCTCGCTCTCGTATAGATTTAAACTTAAAAAAATCGTCTGATATATTGAAAGACAAGAACATTTAGCATAGTAAGATTTATATATAATGCAATTTTGAAGAAAATCTGGTGATCTTTGTGGGCGTTATTTCCCTTTTGTTGTTGAATGTTCATGATTTTAATATGCTTTGACATATTTCAAAAACAATTTAGGATAGTGGTTATTTTATTTTCTGCAAAAAGGATCCGCTCATTAAGAACTATAGTTTTTACTTATTTACTGCAGGTCAACATCTCATCAAGGATTTCTGCCAGCGTGGAACAAAGTACAGAATTTGAACCTTCAGAAAATCTCGTTAATTGCTTTTTGTCTTGAAAATTGCATCATGCATTAAGTTGATGTTAACTTATCATTGTAAAAATGGTAATCTACCAAATGTGACGTAAAACGCTGATCGTAAATCTTTTTTGTCACTACCAGAGATTTGAGCTTAACATTGAACACAGCTCGAAAATCTTGTGAATTACTTATTATTGAAAACATTTTCATAAATTATGCTGCTATTAACTCGGTAAGGTGTCATGATGGTCATCAAACAAATATTTTTAAATTGGGCCCTATGGAATATACAGTGTAAATTGCTTAAATCTTGAAATCCTTTTTATACACCAAGTTTATATTAACAATGCATGTTTAAGTATTTTAGTACATGCAACGACCACAGATCTGAGATTAACAACCCTTTTGTTATTGTTTTTCATCCTAAAGTCACCACAAGGGCTTCAACATGAGTTTTGTTCGTACCTCAGAGCAAGATCAAGACGGCCCATACCATCGGCTTGAGCGGAATGTATTGCTAAATGACAAACAATGCTAGATCCATGTCTTCAATCACTCATGAATAAGCAAGCATAAAATTAACTAGCAAAGTGTTCTAACAATCGCTGTCATTCGTTGCATTTAAATCGGGTATATACTAAGCGGAAACAGATTCTAAGCCTCTGGTGTTTTTATTTCCTAATTTAAAGGAAGTTCAGTTTTATTCTTCCATTTTATGTTGGCAGACAAATATTTTTACCTGCAAAACATCAACTCTATATCACATGATGTCATATATTTTGACGATTGACGTGAAGACCATTATACTTCCTGAGGTCTATTTGTTTAACAAATAACACAATATTTTATTTGTCATTTTGAAAAGGTTATAAAAGAAGTGTAATATGCATCACTATTTATACATGTTATATAATACAACACATTCTACCCCGATCTTTTGACTGTAAATTGTCAGAAATCTTCGGTACTTTGAAATGATTGAGAGTCGTTAATAAATGAATTTTAATTTTGTTTATCATAGACATGGAAATGTTTTTCTTGGAATTTGCCATAACCAATAATTTTTATTAATTGCAATAAGTTTTTCAAAACAGATGACTATTGTGAGAAAAAAGAGGAAAATACAATTTAGCATACACTGACCTGTTCTTTAAGATAAATTTTCCGATAAAATATTTCGATCTGTCGTGGAAAATGTTCATCCTTTCTGTGTTTTGAATGCATGTACGATATTTGTTTTGTTTGACAAGAACTGACAAAAAATGTCTTAAAGGATAAAAACATCTTCTGAAAACATAAAAGCAGCAAGTACGATTAAGTATTAAAAATGTGTGTGCTTGTTATTTAAAACAAATGCGAATGGAGCAAGAACTATCAATGGTACTTAAGTTCTAAGTATTTAAACAATTGAAGTTATAGACTCTACAACATTTATACGATTTGTACTGAATTACAGAGTTTTCGTGAATGGATAGTATTATGAACAATTTGTTCAAATTTTCATATATTTAAAAACAAAATCTTTCATCACAATTGACAGGACCAGAAGTCCCTGGTGTTATTATTCAGTCTGTCTTCAATGGACCACGGATTGCTTTATCATGGACTATTACTGGTGATGTGAAATATTTAAGTGGAACAATAAACGATACTTCAGCCTCTCCATCAACATTTAATTTGACTGCCGTAAACAGAAAACCACCATCTTTAACAGTGTCCAGCCTTAGACATGGAGAACGATACACCTTCACTGTTAGATCTCACAGTAATGGGTTTACTAGTGATCCCTATGTACAAATTATTCGAACAACACCTACAAGTAAGTAAAGTTCCATTCACTTAATTTCAATTCAGACGATGACAATCCCGCCTCCACGGGCTAAATATATCATAGATGCCACATTGTTTTTCGACAATTCGAAATGAATGCCGCTCAAACCAGTGCAAGAGGTCGGCATGAGCATAGCTCATTGTTGAAGGCCTCATGGTGACTTCAAGACAAAGAGCAATAATAAAATGTTTGTTCCATTGCTTGGTTCAACCATGATTTTGTAGAGACTTAGTCTCGTGTGCATTTACTTCATTTCCTTTCATTGTTTATTCCTTTACCGTCTGTCTTGATTAAAAGTCCACCATAAGCTTGATATCCATCTGCACATCACAAATAGGAATTGTCGTAATTATTTGCAATTTTAGTATATTGTGAATTCACTTAATTTCGTGGTTATTGATTTTCAGGAGCAAAGAAAAAAAAATCGTGGTTAACATAATTTCGTGGATTTCCACTTGTCTAAAAACAATATCAATAAATCAACATAATATAAATATATAAAAATGAAAAATAAAATTCATAACTTCAATATTGATGTCAAAACTTAAAAAAACAGAACTGTAATTAAAGTGTCATCTATAATTAGAATTCATAGTAATGTGTAGATACTATTCAATTGGGAAATCATATGACATATCATTATTCCATTCATTATATATAAAAGACACCTACATAAATTGCAAAATAAACATGTCCTTTTTAGTAGAACTTCATAAAATTATAAAATGTTAACAAAGAATATATTAACCACAATAAATTGGGGTATTTTTTTGTTCCAACTTCTGAATCTGAACTCAACACTTTAGGGTAGGTAGTAGTTGAAAAACAAAACATTTTGATAAAAGATATCACTAAAACAATTAACGTTTTACAATTCATTTCATTTATTTCAATGAAGACCCTTAATTGTCTTCATTTTTCTTTTCTGTGCCGTACTCATGCTATGTCTCTGTTTCTTTGTTTTTTCCGATGCTGCCATTGTCCTTGTATTATTCGTTTTAGATTGACGGTTCGGTTATAACTTACTTCCATTTTTAATGTAAATAGAATAATAGTCCCAAAACACATTCAAAGTGTGGACAGATTCTTAGATAGATTTTCAGGTTCACCTCATGTAATTATTTTCTCTTTTACATTGTATTTCTATGTAAAATCCTTCAATTTTCAATTTTAGTTTTTGCCCTTAAATAAACGGTGACCATCATATTTTATTTTATCTTTTGAAGAATAAAACATTACATTTTTACGCAAAACATTTCACAAAATTCTACAGTTCGAAATTAATACCATGCACACATCTTAAATATTGACTATTTGTGACAATTGTAGCTCCTCCAACGCCAACAAACTTTGCATGTCCTGAAAGGAACATTTTAGAAAGATCAATGAAATTAACATGGAAGGAACCTGTACCACAAAACGGAGATATACAACACTATATTATAACCGACAAGAGTTCGGGAAGACAAAAAGTAACAAATGGAAGTGTTGAACAACAATTGGTGGATCAACTACAGCCAGGTATTTTTGTCCCCCGCCGCACCCCGACGGTGGGACATAGTAATGGTCTGCGTCCGTGTGTCCGTCCGTCTGTCCGTCCGTCTGTCTGTAACACTTTCTTGTGGACGCGACTCCTCGGAAACCGTGTATTGGATTATGTTCAAATTTTGTAGGATTGTTAGTCACTATATGTACTAGATCATATCGCACCGCCATT
>MJUU01053650.1:31790-76000 GCA_002080025.1 Modiolus philippinarum
TTAATCAACTGCCCGTGTCTGATCAACAGAATGAACATAAACACGTCTTTTAGGAAAAACACTTACAACTCTGCGATGTAATTCATCTGCTAATTTATTTGTTAGATTTGTAAGCACCATTTTCAAATGAATAAAAGTCTTCATCCCTCAATTTTTTTTTATTCACTGTACTCCCGGCTATTTTTTTTATCACTTTCCCTGTGTAACTTTTTTCTCTTAGCTGAACCTCCGGCTATTTTTTTTCTATTGTGAAATTTATGGCTTTTTAACTTAAAATGAGGGTATTTTTTAGGGGTCAAGAAAAAATTTTGGGGGGGTACTCCGAGTAGTAGTATAATATTTGGACGAGGCCTAGACTCGCTCAAATATTATACTACTATTGCAATAAATTAAGATGCCAATTTGATGCATCTTCATGTTCAGATCTAATCAAAACATACGTAAGGCCATACACCAACATATGTATGAAAACTGGTACAGAAGAAAAAACAGAAGGATCTAAATGAAACTTTTATAAAGATCTAATAGGCATTCAGATTAATGCTACGGACACTTAAATAGTTCAGAAAGATGGATTTCCAACCACATCACAGTATACCTCTAACTGAAAGCGGAGTAGAATAAAGCATCTACAGTATTACACCCAATAAATATGCTGTAATCCGATGTTTTAGAAGAACAACCCCTTAATAATACATGTATGAAGGTGTTGATGGATGCATACCCAATTTGTGCGTTTCAAACATAGTAAGCGATTGTGAAGTATCAAACGTAGACTAACATCACCAGAGAGTTTTTCATGTGACAGTATTAGTACAGTAATGAATGAATTTAGATTGTGAGATATAAACTCGTGTAGATAAATTGAAGATGCCACCTTATCAAAACGAAAGGTTTTAAAATATACATGTATTGATAAAAGGAAACTAAATTACAAACGAATTTAGAGATAAATAGCATATAAAGTAAAGTTACTGTAAATCTAGTTTCTGCATATCAAGAAAAGAAACCAAAAATTTGATCGAGAACAAATAACCAAAACGTTTAAGTTTGTAAGAAAAAAAGGTTTCCATCTGTGTGTAATCATCCCCTCTTTCGGCTTTTATAAATAGATCTGTAACTTTGTACGGTGATTTTATATTCATTTACCATACAACATTATGTTTTGTTTGCATGTCATATTTTCTCTTATATTTTGCATATATTTCAACTTAGTCATGTTCCTTCAATATTCTTTAAAGTGGTCACAAATTTTGTAAAATCAACCCTTTCGCATGTTCGAAAGTTTGCACTGTTTTCTATTTACGGTACACATGTATATTTATAGGGATTTTGTATGACGTACATTGACTATATATCCCTTTATTTGTTCATTTACGGTGGAGTTTGTCTCTCGTGTAGTTTGGATTCCATGAAAAGATTCCCCGTGCTTGAGGTGTATGCCTCCTTATTTTGACAGTTATGGTGTACTTGTTCATTTGAGAATTTCTCATATGAATGCATTATCAAAATTTAACATTTGGCTTTCTTGTGTTGTAAAAATTTAAATTTCTTGCCATCTGTACATATATTGCCAACATCTCCCGATTTTACTTGCCACGTTCTCTTACAATTAACTCTGATTAACTCGATGAGTGCCCAGTGATCGTTTATATGTTGTATTGTCTATTGGTCCTTTTGTCGGCCAACGGATGACAGTGTTTGTAAGAGAACTTTGCCTGATATTTCATGTTTATTGATGGCCCCTTTTCCGTGACCAAAAGTGAAGATACATGGATGTAGCGTTGTTTAACTTTGGAAAGTGAATTCTGCACAAACCGGTGCTAGAAGCCGTCTTGAACTTACTATGAAGTAGAGGTGTTTGCTCTTTGTTTAAGGCCCCATGGTGACTTCCAGATGAAAAACAACAATGAAAGCGTTGTTCCACTTGCTTAATCTTACCATGTATTTATAGAGATTTTGTCCCCATATCGCTTTATTTGTTCATTAACTTTAAAAGTGGAAAAAAAGTCTCAAACTTCACGCCGAAGTAACAACTATTAATTTGTAATGACATATTCATTAGACGACGAATATCTACAATAAGAAGACATCCAGCATGAAATCAAAACGGATACAAAAAGTCAATATAGCAATAACTATTTAAAACAGCAAAGACGTCAAGTTCTTCCAGAGGATAACAATGTCGTAATGATCTTTGTTTCAAATTTTTCTTTGTTTGCTTACATTTCTTATTAATCCGTAGAATGTATTAATAACGATATTTTTATTTTTATATTTTAGAAACATTTTATATGTTCACTATCAAAACAGTTAATGATGCACTGAGTGGGACCAGCTCGGAATCGGGTGTTATTACTTGCAGAACGAAGATTTTCTGTATGTATAGATACTTTTCAAAACGATATCGATATAGTTTGACTGAAAGGCCTTATAAAATAAAATTGATATTCATTTATTGGCTGAAAAGTATTTTAACTTAAATGCTCAAAGACGGAACATTGAAAATCAGTCAGTAATGTTGTAATGTCTATTCAGTCACAAAATGTTTGAAAATCAAAATAACAATGCCCTTTTTGCATTAAGCATGGACATTTTCAAAACAAACTAAAGTTTTATTACATGAAAAACTTTTTTGCCTTTTTGTAAAGCAAGTGAGAACTTTATATGGAATCTCAAAAAGACCTCCCTTGAAATATTGATTCCCATGAATGATTGGAGGTTTACTGCAATAAAAATATGCTATATTTTCATAAATAATTTAGTACATGATGTGATACGTATAGCTTTTCCAGACTTAGGAGATGCATTAGAATCATATTATAAACGGACATCCTGGCATAAGCTTACATATTGCAGAATACAAATTCTGCATGATACATTTCTTTTTTTTTAAAGGTTAACCTTTCCATAAATTTCAATTATATCATGGGATATAATTCCATAGTAAGCAGGAAAGGAAACAATCAAGAGAAAGAAACCCAACAACAACAAAAATTTGCGGTCGAGGTAGATTTGGAGATCTCGTCGGTGTTTTGAAATCGTATTTGGGCATAATAAAATTAGTACACTGATCATAAGAATTGTACATTGCCTATGAGCTTAACGGCCTGATTTTATCTTGATCTTGATGTGCTTAACGGCCAGGTTTTATCTTGATTTTGATCTGTTTATTTAAGAAGTACACTTTATATCTATATGAAATTATTAAAACTCCATCATAGATTTTTTTATAAAGCTTGGATAACTTTGATTTTCTAACATTTATACTAAATTACCGCATGCACTTATCAAAGGGAAATTTTCGTATTTCATCAAATGGTCCATCAAAAAATCAGGATGTACTTACATTTGTCGCAATACCTTTAAATCGTTCTTCAATGACGACATTCATGACAAATATACCAACTTGACTTGTCAGGATATGATGAAAGCATTAATTTTTTTCTTGATAATTTTTTTTTCGTTTCGGTGATACCGTCTATCGGCAAATAATAGGTATTCCTATGGGTACCAACTGTGCACCTCTCATTGCAGATTTATTTCTTTATTGCTACGAGTCACCATTCATGGCCAAAATTCAAAAAGACCATTCTAAGCATCATTTAGTGGATATTTTTAACAATACATATAGATATATGGACGATATTTTGGCTTTAAATAATCTCGAATTTTCTAAATTTACAGACAAACTTTATCTTGCCGAACTAACTTCAAATAAATCCAATAGCAGCAGCGATCATACACCTTTTTTTGACCTTGATCTATCTATAAATCAAGGAAAGTTAAACACTAAAGTTTATGATAAAAGGGATGATTTCTCTTTCCCTATAGTTAATTTTCCCATCTTGATGATGATGTTCCGTTAGCCTCTTCTTACGGGGTCTACATTTCACATTTTGTCCAATATGCACGAGTATGTAGTGATGTGTCCGACTTCAACGACTGCAATCTTTGTCTACATGAAACACTTCTGTATCAAGGGTTAAGATATCATAAATTGATAAAAACATATATTTTATTATAGATACATTGACTTATTAAGGTTATGTGGTTCTACATGCAGGGCTCTTATACAACAGGGCATCTCACATCCAAACTTCTATGGAAATATCATTTACAAAGCGCATAAATTCAAAAATTGTCCTTCCAAACTTGCTAATCCGTTGAACAAATTTATTCATAAATGATATTAATACAGTATTGTTAAATATTAACTTCTTGGTTTTGTTGGCAAAGATATTGAACAGCTCCTTAATACGTAACAAAATTAAAATAATTTTTCATATTTGCAGTATTTGGCATTGCACAATATCATGTTCTTTCATAATAAATGATGTTGTAATACGAAATCTATTTAGAAGTATTTCAATGGAAATTACATTATGTAAAAAGGCTTGATATCATAGTTAACGGAAATTATGTCCTTAGCTAGCTGTCAGTAACTGCGAGCATTTGTCAGGACAGTACCCATGTGTATTGTCTTCATGTTTTATGTACTTCATTGTAAAGGTACTCGTCTTGATGAGTTGGACTTTTTTCTAGTTTGATTTTTATTATGAGTGTTTTTGTGTATATATGTTCTAGCCATTCACGAAACATAGTAGAGGGTTTAAATCCAAGAAAACGAGTTTAACCCCACCGCAATTTTTGCGCCTGTCCTAAGTCAGGAATATGTTGATCGTTGGGTTGTCCTTGTCTTCCTATAACAATTTCAATTTCTTGATATTCGGGTTATTGGATGTGGTTTGTTTCCATTGATTTATTAACTTTTAACTTTTTGGGAACATTTAGGCCTTGCTATATGGTGTGAGGTTATTCACTGTGTACCGTACCGTACGGTGACCACTAGATGCTTTGCTTTGGGTCGTTTTAACGTCGAGATTGAATGTTGTCTCCTTGACATTTACCCCATTTCCTTTCTTTTTCATATTTGTACAGGGAATTTAAATTTGCTGTCTATTTTTTCTTACATTTATTAAAATTAGGGAGATTATAAAACACAGGGTAAATTTGCCTTTGCTTTTAGATGGTACTTTTTCAATGTAAAACAACCCCAAACTATGACAGATTGATATACAATAGCACTGTTCGACATTATTTTGCATCACTATGTCTAATATACATCTGGTCAACATTCTGTGTTTGAAGCATATTGAAATTTTAATGAAGGTTGATGACAATCAATGTTGTCTTGATCTTTCAGTTTCTAATAATATCCTTTTGTTTGAAGCAATAAGTGTTTCCTACTCAAATGAGTCTACATATAGCAATTGATATTTCAAAGGCCCTTACAATTATCAAGATTTTCACTTAAAAATTCAATTTTGTCATACAAGCGGTAAATTATGGATACAAAATACAAAATTAACAGACCATAAAAAGGTACTTTTTCACAATTGTTAAAATTGCCCTTAAATTTCTTTTTTTTTACTGATATAACATTTTCTCAGAATAATATTTCCGGTTTTGAAAATTGGACGCCACTAAGGGTGACGTGTATGTATTTAAGGATTGCTTCCTTGATCATACTTACGTTGTATAGAGTTTGTGCTGGTTTGGTTATGTCATCTGTTCAATAATAAACTTGTTATTGTGATATTGTTGGTTAGATGGACAGTAGTTATGATCCCTTTTGCAAATACGATTTACCTTTCTCAATATACACATTTGTTTCCTCGAATTGATAAGTTCTGTTTTGAACACGGTCGAAACGAGCACTTAAAGTTCAAAATTTTAATCGCTTTACTCTTTCCAGGACAAATTGACTGTAAAATAAATTGTATCCTCATTTTTATTGAAAAATTCCCATATTCTAATAACAAGATTCTATTTATAAGATTATAAATGTTTGATTTTCAGTTTTTAATGTACAATATACAGAGATCATGAACAAATAGATTACATTTTACACTGTTGCTGCTTTAAAGGTCATACTTATGGTCATTATATTTTTTTCTAATTAGTTAGTGTTGTGTATTGATTAGATCATTCATTTTGGTTATATCGCTTATCAGTGGCATCACCACCACAAGATGCAGTTCCATTACAAGTAACGTCACGAAGCATAACGGTTCAATGGAATCACCCTTCTGCTCTTGATGGTGTGATTTTAGCTTATAGACTGACTATTAGTAATATAACTGATGACAGCCAAGAAGTGTGTGTACGGGAAATAATACTACAGTGTAATAGATGTGGACTTAACCAGGTTTGTTCTGTTTTATTTACGCACAACAAGGAGTTTTAGATTTGATGTAATGGCATTTTACAATGAATATAAAACACAGAACACTTGATTTTACATAGAGAGCATGCACAAGAATAAGCATTTTTGTGCTGAAAGCTTACAATGAAATTTTAAATGTTTTGGACTAAAAGAACATGTTGAACTGACATTTCAATCTTCAAGTCGTCTGATAAATGAACAAAGAAAAAAAACCCCACGAATTTTACCAGAATTTTAAGTTGCAGTGTGACGAGTGCCATGAGTGAAGCAGATCATGCTTGCTCTTCATGGACACCTGATGAGGGTTTTAATATTTAATAGGGATTGACACTGCTTTTGTTCTATGTTTTGGAGGTCTTGTTCATTTTTTTATTTCTGTTTTCTATGTTGGTCTAAATTTGTGCTAAATATTAAAATGCCGTTTATTTCGATTTCTCACTTTAGAATTTTCCCTGTCTCCTTTTTTGCCTTGGTGCCCGTTAGTCGATGAATTCAATTATATTGATAAACAGGGGGGGGGGGGGGGAGAGAAGAAGATAAACTTAACAATTTCAGGATATCATCTTTACATCTGTCAATTACTTTTACAGAATCTGGAGTATGTTGGAAACTGTATATCACAAGAATTGACCAATAAAAGTCCAGAGGAAATGAATCAGACAATGAGCCATTCTGCTGCAAATCTATTTCCATATGTCAAATACCGGGTCAGAATTAAGGGAGTTACTGAAAAGGGAGATGGACATTATTCCGATATAATTAATACAACTTTAGAAGAAAGTAAGTAAATATCTTCCACTCAAGTACTTAATGGTATTCTGTCAAACATATGACCATTTCATCGATATTATAATAAACATACATGGATGCACAAAGATGTACATATAAATGAAATATTATTTGATTGTATAGATGTCTAAAAGCACCGAAGTCATTAAAATTGTATATTTGAGAGGTGATTGGCTTCCATTTGAAAATTACCACAATTTTGTGAAAAATTGACCAGTGTTACACAAGTAGAATTTCTATTTCTCCTTTACAAAAAATGCGTATTTTGTTTTCTTTTCCCCGGAATCATGAGTATATACTTATATTTAAGGCGAAACGATTACATACATTCTCTGAATTCAAATAAGTTTTAGTAATCTTACATGTGAAATTATTAAATAAATACACGTATATACTCAAGTTATAAATTGCTTAAATCAATGGGAACGCTGTTGTATGAGATTTTAAAGTCTATGAAAACTGTAAGTTCCGGTTCCGGTTTTTGCCGTGTTCACTTCCGGCATGAGAATTGCAAGTTCCGGAATTACGAAATGTGCGGGAAACCTCTGTTTATTCAAACTGCGATGTGACATCTTACATTATTTTGCGAAACATTACATTTTTCTTAATCATCATAAACACTGTTAGTCTTAATTTTCTTTCAGATTAAGTTATGTATGTAAATGATTGCACTAGAACGAAACTGAAAGTACATCACAGTTGTCAGTCATGACTGGGACTAATATAACATATATTAGTCCCAGGTCATGATTTCATCATTAAAGTAAAAAAAAACACCGAAGTCGTTTATAGGCTTCTAGGACTTTTGTATTTCTATAGATACTGGATCAATTTACTGTAAAAATGATTATATTAGTCCAATGTAGATTCAGCGTACGCGTGAAGCGTGATTATTAATTTTGAGATATGGATCCGATTGCAGGATTTAAATATTTAAATTTCAAAGCGAAAATAATGAAAAGAAAATGATTGTATTGCATAAAGAAATATATTTCCTTGTTCCTTGCAAATAAGGGGCGTAAGCGTAAGCCTGATGACCGTTTGGTGACAGGCAGAAAAATAATGGCCAAAATAATCTGGTTTATATTATAACTAACAAATCAATTCCTGTGGGAAATATGTCAAATATGGCTCAAACTTATTTGCTTTGTTAAAAGCTGCAAGCAATGAAAAATAATGACCTTCAATGGTTATATTGGTTGATTTACTCTGGGACTAATTACTTAAGGATTGCAAATTTCATAGCTATGGGAAAATTTGATGAAAAATTCTAACAATATACTATTATTTGTAAGTTAAGTTGGTCAAAAAATGCTATTCTGACCTTATTCTTACAGATTTCATGGATGTTGAAATAGTTGCAATTAATAATTATGATAATTTATGGCTATCTGTGGTCATTTTAGGACATAAAATGTCATTCTGACCCTATGCTTGCAGATTTCTGGGCTATGAAAATAGTTGTCATTAATAATTATGATCATTTATGGTTATATGTGGTCATTTTGGGACATAAAGTATCATTCTAACCTTATGCTTGTAGATTTCATGGCTATGAAAATAGTTGCAATTAATAATTAAGATCATTTATGGCTATCTGTGGTCAGGTTGGGTCTTAAAATATCATTCTGACTTTATGCTTGCAGATTTCAGGGCTATGAAAATATTTCAAATAATTATGATAATAATTTATGGCTATATGTGGTCATTTTAGGACATAAAATATCATTCTGACCTTATGCTTGCACATTTCATGACTGTTAAAATAGTTGCGATTAATAACTATGATCATTTATGGCTATCTGTGGTCAGGTTTGGTCTTAAAATATCATTCTGACCCTATGCTTGCAGATTTCATGGCTGTGAAAATAGTTTCCATTAATAATTATGATCATTTATGGCTATCTGTGGTCAGGTTGGGTCTTAAAATATCATTCTGACCCTATTTTTGCAGTTTTCAGGGCTGTGAAAATAGTTGGGTTTAATAAATATTATCATTTATGGCTATATGTGGTCATTTTAGAACATAAAATATCATTCTGACCTTATGCTTGTAGATTTCATGGCTGTGAAAATAGTTGGGTTTAACAATTTGATCATTTATGGCTATCTGTGGTCATTTAAGAACATAAAATATCATTCTGACCTTATGCTTGTAGATTAAATGGCTGTGAAAATAGTTGTGATTAATAATTATTATCAATTATGGCTATCTGTGGTCAGGTTGGGTCATTATATATATCATTCCCACCCTATGCTTGCAGATTTCATTGCTGTGAAAATAGTTGTGATTAGTATTAATGATCATTTATGGCTATCTTTGGTCAGGTTGGTTCATAAAATTGTCATTTTGACCTTAATATCCTGTGCTTACAGATTTATTTTGACCATTTATGTTCTCTGTTGGTTGGCAATAATGTCCTTAGCTATTCATAAAATCAGTAACAACCAAAGAAGGAAATATAAACATGTCGAATTCATTTAATATTGATTTAAATTATTTTAATTATAGAAATAATCATTATTTTACCCGCACATGAAAACTACAATTTGTTGAGTTAAACTGATTTTTTTTCCACAAAGGGCTGGGACTAATACAACAGGAATTTGAAACATTCATATTTCTTATAATTTCGGTGTCTCGTAATTTTTAGCATTTCTCTGTTATATTAGTCCCAGAAAAAGGGTAAGCCCCTGACCCCCACCCCCACCCCCCCAGTAAAAATGCATAAATGTTGCCCTGTTGATGCGTTAATTTCTTCCAACTGGTTGTTTACAAGTGCATACATTTTGCACCTATCTAAAAATAAAGTTGTGCTTCAATATTGAAAATCGATTTACTGCAAAACTTAATTGCTCTAGTCCTTGTCAACCTCTGATTAGAGCACGTCAACCTCTGATTAGAGTATATCGTCAACTTATAATTATTGGTTTGTCATTTTAATAACTTTAACAGCTGAATAAATCATTTGGTTCCTATAATCATATACCAACGTTAAATTCTATATAAAAATCATGTTTTCAAATATTCCCGTCGTACGGCGCATACTTTAAAATCTCATAGACTTTAAAATCTCATAAACGTGTCAACCCCCGTATGAAATCTGCAAGTATAAAACAAAAACCGGAAACGGAACTTGCAGTTTTCATAGACTTTAAAATCTCATACGACAACGCCATAGAAATGAAAGGATATGGACTAAATGCACATGAGACAAAGTCGCTACAAATACATGTTAAACCAAGCAAAGAAACAACGCTTTTATTATTGTTTTTTATCGTGAAGTCAACATGAGGCCTTCAACAATGATTTTTGCCCATACCTCATACTAATTTCAAGATGGCCCTTAGCATAGGTTTGAGAGGAAATATTTCCTAAATGTCGAACCACATACATCCATGTCTTTTCTGGTCATGGATGCGGGATCGTCAACGACTTTATATTTAACTGGCAAGGTGCTAATCCTACAATCAGTGTCGTTCGTTGCCCGACAAAAATATAAACCTACAACAGAAAAAATATTGAGTTTTAAAAGGGTGCTCTGGACAAACTATGTTTTGGAAATGATTATGAACACAAAATCTCTTGAACGACAGTGGCAAAATTGGCTCAACATAACATTTTGATTGCATCACCATCCTCTGTGTTTTAAAAGTACATAATATAACAAATTGTCAACTTAGTTACCGACACTTTTGATTGTCTTGATAAAGTTTTCCAAAACTGTTCTTCATTTGAATGAATTGAGATACTATATTCGTTAATACATTACAGTTCCACAAAGGCCTTCACTAATAACAGGTGTACCGCAGTCTGATCCAAGAATTCTCCATGTGTCATGGCAACAACCTTTACCTAGACCAGGGATTACAACGTATACTGTTAGAGTGTATGAGGAAAATGATGAAATGAACGAATTTGTATACAAAAAGAATCTCAATCAGGTTATATCAGGTATTTATTAGATGTCTGCCAGTCATTTTTAGCTCACCTCACGAAGTGAGGCGGCTTACGTGATACCCTTAGCGTCGGCGTCGGCGTCCGCGCCCGGTAAGGAATAATGGTTAAAGTCCATTCTCACTTACTGACAAGTCCCACATCAACCATATTGGTATGTATGATGCATTTTGAGATGACGACAACAATGCATGGTTCGGATGCTGTCTGTGATCTACAATTTATGTATGAGCGACTTGGTTAGGTAGCATGGTTAAAGTCAATACCCGCTGACTGAAATGTCCCACTTCAACAATGTTGGTATATAAGATGCATTTTTGGATGACAACAACAATGCATGCTTCAGATGCTGTCTGTGACCTACGTTTAAGCATGAGCGAATTTTTAAAGTCCATTTCCGCTTTCTGACATGTCCCACATCAAACATTTTTGTGTATATATATATATATATATATGATGCATTTTGGGATGACAACAACAATGAATGCTTCGGATGCTGTCTTTGACCTACATTTTACGCATGAGCGACTTGGTAAGGTAGCATGGTTTAAGTCCATTCCCGATCATTGACATGTTCCACATCAACCATATTGGTATGTATGATGCATTTTTGGATGACAACAACAATGCATGCTTCAGATACTGTCCATGATCTATAATTTATTTATTAGCGGCTTGGTTAGGTAGCATGGTTCAAGTCCATTCCCGCTTACTGAAATGTCCCACATCAACAATATTGGTATATGCGATGCATTTTGGGATGCCAACAACAATGCATGCTTCAGATGCTGTCTGTGACCTACGTTTACGCATGAACGACTTGGTAAGGTAGAATTTTTAAAGTCCATTCCCGCTTACTGACATGTCCCACATCAAACATTTTTCTGTCCTTAGCTGATTTTGGCTTCACATTTAGATCATATTGGTTGTTTGTTCTTTATCAGTTTTTACATATCTTTGAGTTTATGGTCTTCCAAACGTTTAGATTTTATCTGCACTGAAGAGACATAGGTTGTCGAAATGCGCAAATGCAGAGAGTAAATTCACAGTGACTTCGGTATTTAGCTATTTGTTACCACTGGGTCAATGCCACTGCTGGTGGACTGTTAGTCCCCGAGGGTATTCACCGGCCCAGTAGTCAGTACTTCGGTGCTGACCCGAAAGCCGATTATTTTTGGAACCTTACAATATCTAAATTTTTGTTAATTTTGTTGAAAACTAAGGAGTATCTCCCTCATGCAAAGCTCTGTCCTTAGTTGATTTTGGCTTCACATTTAGATCATATTGGTTGTTTGTTCTCTATCAGTTTTGACATATCTTTGAGTTTATGGTCTTCCAAACGTTTAGATTTTATCTGCACTGAAGAGACATAAGTTGTCGAAATGCGCATATGCAGAAAGTAAATTCACAGTGACTTCGGTATTTAGTTATTCAGTATATATATGATGCATTTTTGGATGACAACAATGCATGCTTCGGATGCTGTCTGTGACCTACATTTTACGCATGAGCGACCTTGGTTAGGTAGAATGGGTAAAGTCCATTCCCGATCATTGACATGTCCCACATCAACCAATTGGTATGAATGGTGCATTTTGGAATGACAGATGCAGCGAATGATTTGGACTGAATGATTATAGTCCCTCCCTGTTTACTGACATGTGCGACATAGTACAATGCTGCGCAACGTGGTGAGCTTAGCAGGCTGTGGCTTTTTTTCTACGATTTAATATGTATTTCTCTGCACTGAAACCTATTTGCACATTTTGGATTATTAAGAAAACAACTTGTCAATATCACATCATTCCTAGACTAAGTGTACTTTTACTCGGCTTGACCCTTAGAAAAATGAATTATTTTTTTATTATACTGAAGAAGAAAACCTACGATAAAGGAAAATTTGCAGAATCAGCGCCCCGGATTTATTCGAATACAAGGTTAAATAATATAACCATAAACTTGCCATGAATTATTTTCTAAGTAAAAAATTTAGTTTAAGAAACCAAATACAACCATACAATAATATAAGATATATTTATAAATAACGTTTGGTATGAATAATATCAAAACCTAGAATGCATATAGAATAAGAAATGAAGTTCTAAATCAGCGATTGTTATTTACATTATTATTATAAAATACAAAATCAAAGAATATCGATGCAAAAGACATTACTGAAAACTTCATCATGAGAACAGATGCAAGTAATTCAAACAGAGTGATGAAGCTTTTGACTATATGACAGTGTTTATGTAAGTGTACCAAAAAGAGATCATTTTTCTATATTTATACAGGTTATTACATACAGACAGCATTAATTGATGGGTTGGAAGAATATTGGCGATATGAGTTTGAGGTTGAAGCAGCTACAGCAATGGGTTCTATACGTTCTGATAGATCTGATGCTGTGAGGACCAATTATGCAGGTTTAATGTAAAAATGAATTAATTTATTAGATATTGGACTGTTAAACCCCATATTCGCATTTATGCATGTAAACTGTGATATGCAATAATAAAATGGAGAAAAGTCTAAATTGCAGCAAATCTGAATTCCATAAAGGCTAGTTTATCAGTTAATTCAACAGATAAAACAAAAAAATTTGAGTAAATTAAAATTGTAAATGAAACAAAGAAATAATCATTCTCAACGATGTAAAACCAATCATTGAACGTAACAAGAGGAAAAGTGTCAATGTGACAGCAAACCGGTTTTTTTACATGGACAGTATATTTTACATATTGGTCGATCCTGAATATACGAAATGTACACATTTTTTAATCTGAAATGTTTAACCTTGCTATGGACAAATTAGGTACACTGTTGGCAGAAATTTTGACATATAAATAACTAAGTTAAACAACTGGTAAATTTGCATAAAATATCAACAATAAAAATTAAAATTACACACAAATGCACACCTCTGATATATGTACAAATGATCTGTAAAATATAAAGCTTCTACCTCAAAAACTATAGGAGATTTGCTCCGGACAAATGAGGTACCCTATATGCAGATATGTGATGAAAAATGACTAAGTTCAAGAACTGGTAATTTTGGCATTAATTATCAAATATCAAAGTAAAAATTACACGCATACGTCTAATATGTGTACAAATAATGTGCAAAATATAAACCTTCTACCCTTAAACTGTAGGTGATTTTCTCCGCGTAAATTGGGTACCTTATAGGCATGTATTTAACGTCAAAATGACAAAGTTCAATAACTGTCAATTTTGGCATAAACTATTACAAATCAAAATTAAATATGGTATATCCTTCCGGATCAAGTGGATCACAACATTTCTCCAGTTCGAGATAGTTAAATTTGTGATTTTCAACATGCGAGCTTTAGCGAGCATGTTAAAATCAGAAATTTAACTATCGAGAATCTAGAATATCGTAATCCACGAGGAAACGGAAGGATATATTGTTTCTCCAATGACTTTTACTGCGTTTCGGGTGCATATAAAATGGTTCAACACGGTTGTCAACGTTTGCCGCGCTATCTAAAAGCCTAGTAACGATGACGTCACAATAGACTTTATGAATGAAATTAAACGTTGCGGAAAACATCACGCAGAAATTTAACCAACGTGTCGATTAAAAATAATACGTATTTTCAACCAACTCGGTTTACACACTAAGAATTGGAGAAAGCACTATGCACACCTCTGCTATAAGTACAAATGATCTGCAAAATAAAAAGTTTTTATCACAAAAATTATAGGATATTTGATGCATCCATTTGGCAGCCGCCCGCCCGCCCACCGCTCGCCCATTATTTTCACCATTCTTATAACCGGATTTTTCCGATCTAAAACCCTGTTAACAATACAAAATTCTATATATTTATTACTTTAATGGTTCACTTAGGTAATTGGATATTGCCACTATCAAAATTTAAATTTGAAGGTAGTGAATGTGATCACATTTAGAACGAAAATCTATCCTCGTCGTTGTTGTTTCTCTATGGATATCCACATTCAGTGTTTAATACTGATATCATCCTAATAATTAGGCCTAACATTTTTTTTTTATTTTATGACTCGTCATTAACAATGTTCTTTATTCAATAAACCTTGAAAGTATTTGTAGAATCTAAACACATAACAGTATCCATGAAGAACACCAGTAAGTGTACTTCAAAGCTCTGTTTCTTTGTTTTTTCAGTTGTTGCCATTGTCTTTGGATTATTCGTTTTGGATTGACGGTTCGGTTCTCACTTACTTTAAACAAGTCAAATTCCCTGCATAAATGCTCTCCATAGATTATATTACTTAAAAAATAATAATATTTAAATTTTGTCGGTATTTTTTGCAAAGGAAAGCTAATCAAAATCCAAGGAATAAACTTAAGTGTAGACTTTCCGTTCCATGAATAAGAGAGTAATGTGACAATTTCATTGAATAATATATTCGTTTAAAAAAAATAGCTAACTGCTTTGTCAGTTGATTATCTAATTTGATTCTATTTAGATGAAAACCTTAAAAGAAGCAGAAAGTGTTGTAAAAGGAAAATAATTTATATAGTTTTATTTCATTGTTTGTTGTTTCATTTTAGATATTTAAATAAGATTCGATGTAAAATAACATATTTATTAAGCGAAGTCTCTTCTGATTGACCAGCTTTGACATTCGGCATAATAGTCAACCCAGAACAAATGCCTTCAAATCGATGACTTTACTAACACACTTGAAAAAAATATTTTACAAAAAGGAAAGAAAGGAAAACAACTTTATTTCGGTTAAAAGAAACTAATCAAACTGTGAGTGACCTGTCTTAGATAATTTCATGGGTGTGCGAGAAATTTGAATATTCAAATGTATGAACAATCACCAATTACGGTTATTTTTAACGAACAACAATAATTAAGAAGTGACAATGCAATTGTGCCATTTGCCTATGAATAGCTATTTCACCTCAATTTAATATGTAAATAATCACCCTTGAGAATGCATAGGCGCTTTTGGGTGGCAAATTGATGACAGGCAACTAAACATATATCTGGTCACATGACGCCTATTTCACACCAGAAAACGCAGTAATTTTGGGGCTGTCGTTTTAAGACTTTGCGATTCCGATGGCATTTATATATTTAGACCACAGTTTCCTGGGAAAAAATAAATATATTGTCAGAGAGAGACAGAAAGATGTTATCCTTTCATATTGAAGTATTTTACTTCAGAAATAAAAGATGCATAGGTTTATGTATCTGTAATTCAAGCTTGTTCATTCTTCAAAAAGATGCTAACACCTGAAAATGAAACTCATGTAAAAAATCAAATTAAACGATTACATTGGACCATAGTGATAAAATGAGACAAGCTTATGAATTTAAGCAAGTCTTGCTGATGAGTGAACTGGTAAGGAGTTAGGATGAATTCATTTTGTTTTATATATCTTTGCTTTTATTGTCATAGAAGCGAAATTTTCAATCTGAAATTGGGCATCTACACAAACTTGATTTTTGTTACATTGGTAAAAATTCAAATTACAGGCAACGAATTCACCAATCGCTGTCATCTAGTGCATATCTGAAAGACGAGATTATGATTGCACCATACAATTTACATTCCATATACCCGTTGTGGCAATATTGTTTTATGCCACAGAGAACCGAAGATATAATTTGTAGTCTTTCTGTTTGTCTGTTCGTCTGTTTGTCAACAAAAATTTTATCATTGCGTGTATTTTTGAATGGTAAGACATACAGCTACCATATTTTGCACAATATCGGAATTTTTTACCTCATGACCTTAATCTTGCTATGTGACTGATTTTTGAGAAAAAAGGTAAACTTTAACACTGGGTATATCTTTTGAAAGGTTAGTGATATGGTGTCAGATTTCGCTCGGCATTTCTTGTGGAAAAACCTCTAATATTGTATCCGAATATCTGACCTTGTCACCTTGAATTTTACATTTGAACAGCTTCATAAAAACTTTAAAATTAAGAAGATCTTTTAACCTTTGCATGTGAATGATTAAATTTCACCAGAAAGTACTTATTGTGTTTCATCTGTTTCCTATGAATTTTCACTTTCTCATGACAGGTATGAAGATACATGCATATAAATGATAAGAGATGTTATTTAAAACGCTTATTAATTTTTGACGCAGACCAGTTCTGTGTTTTCTAGTGCAGTTCCCTTGAAATTGTCGCCAAAGGTTGTAATTTTATGAGCCATTGTAGATATTCTCTGTTTTTTTAAATAAAAAACGTATCTCTATAAACAATTCTTCGCATCTTGATATCTGAACACCGAACGTAATAGGAAGATGATTTTTTTATGTATTGATAAGAAGTGTTTTTGACTGATTTCGTTTTCTGTTTTAGCTTCAACCACTACAATCTTTTTATATAAATTAAAAGTTTGAAATATTAGTAAATGCAGTTAATGAATATTTCTTTTACATTTCTTTTACATTTGTAAGCTCCTGGCAGCGTTGTTAACTTGACAGTTTTTCATCCAGCTAACATATTTCATCAGATGGATGTTAGATGGAGCATGCCACTTCTTCGAGATAGAAATAGCATTATAGATCAATATGTTGTCAGACACAACATCTCAGGAGTAAGTTTTTCTTCTATATTTGACCTGCCTTGTATCTGCAAACAGAGATACATTGCTGGGTCTGCCAAAGCTCCTAACTTCATTACTTACTGCAGTCAAAGATGACCCAAAGGTATATAGTGATAGAGTATACCCAATGCAACAAGTGGAGTGAATCAGATTCTCAAAAACGCAAATTTTTTCTTCAACTGAGCTCAACCACTTCAACACTGTCAAAATATTTGATCTTCCACATGATTAGCTTAAGTCAGTACTCCAGGATTTAATACATCAGTCTTTCTGTACTTAAACAGATGTTCATATTTAGTGTTTGTTAAAGATGGAGCCTATTTTGTTAAACATAACACTGAGTCACACAAAAAGTATAGAGAGGGGGAATGCAATCGCAATGTTGGAATTCTTGTTGATAACATATTTGGAGGACAAGTTTTCCAACAGACAATTGGATACCTAAGGGGACTAATTGTATGCCGTTTTTAGCAGGTTTGTTTCATTATTCGCATGAAGCAAGATTCATACAAGGGCTAGTTCAGAAAAAAAACATTCAGCTAACCTTTTCAGTTGCCATTATATAGGTAATGTTCTTTCATTAAGCAATCCTTAATTTAAGGGTAACCTTCATCGTGTATACCAAATGAATTTGAGATTAAAGAGACCATTGATACACCATCATCAGCATCATATCTGGACGTTTAACTTTACATTGACAACTCTGGACATCTGAAAACGAAACTTTACGACAAGCGTGATGATTACGACTTTCCATTTGTTAACTTCCCGTTTTTGATCAGAAATATTCCTACATCTCCAGCTGATGGCGTCTTTATTTCACAACTCATTTGCTATTACCGTGCCTGCAGATTGTACAGCGATGTTGTCAGCAGAGCGAAATTAATGTCAAAAATGTATACATCAAGGGTATGTTCAATCACTGTCAGAATTGTCACAAATCATACAGTCGTTACCATGATTTGACAGACCATTTCACTGATGAGAATATATATCTTTGGGCAGATTCAGAATTGGTTACCGGACTGACAAACACCGACTGTGACAAAACCGGACTTTTCACTGGCAGTGTGACTGGTGCCACGCGTGGAGCAGGTCATGCTTACCCTTCCGGAGCACCTGATGATAACTCAGTTTTTGTAGGGTTTCACACTCCTAGTGTTTTAGTTTTGTGGCATTCTTGTTCATTTTGTTTATTTGAATTGTCTTTGTCATGCTGTCTCAGTTCGTGTTGGATATGAATTGCAGTGATTTTGGATTTTTGATTTTGAAATGAATTCCCCTTTCATCTATTGTTGCTTCTGTATTCGTTTACCTATGTATTTGGTTGAGATACGGCATAAATCTGTAGCACACGTTATTAAGGGAGCTATGGTGCCTCAGCTTTTTTTCAACAAGCCAATTTGTCCAGAGAAGGTCTTTGAATCCGCTCCAATGATTTACTACGTCCTGTTGGACGACAGATCGATACCAAAGTAACAAAACGTGGTCAACACCTCATATGTTTAATTCGTACAAAGCTGCTGTATCGAATATCTTTGTTTGCATCTTATACTTTGCATTCAATAATGAACTAAAACATGCTGGATGATGGATCTGTATCGCGGTCTTTTTCATACATAAAATTGAATGCTCTGGGTTGAATACTACAGTATTTCATATTCAACTTTTGCAGAAGCTTGTTTTTGAGTTGAACATTAGTTGAGTACTACATAGTAAACAATGAGGGTGTTGAATGCTAGTTGAAAACTGAGAAACAAAAATGTCTTTAATTGAGCACAAGTTGAATACTAAGTGAAAGAATATTTCAAAGTTAAATGCTAGTTGAACATAAGTTGAATGTTCATTTCCAAATCATGTAGATGCTTTATTTAATTGTTCTGACATAGGTGTTTCAAGAGTCGGGATGATCAAGATTTAGGGAAATTCAAATTTGACCTTTGATAGAATTTGAAGGCACATGCATGAAAAAGAACGTGCAAATTAAAACAAACTTAAAGGAAAACCATTTACTAGTTACTTTGATATGTATATAGCAGAGTGTATTGCAACAATTAGATTACAATCAGTTCAGCTTCTGTAACAGAATGTAAGTTTTATATTTTTTTCATTCTTTTAATAGTTAAATAAACTTCTTACATACCACTATTATCTCATTATGTGTAACAATCACGTGTCAACAATGTTTAGAAAATAATTTAATAGCTAAACAGAAGAAATTATTTTCAACTGCTTTTGTATATTATTCGGTTAAATTACAGACATATAATATAATTACACACATTGTAATATTATACATTTTGTCAGCAGAAAGTTTGTTTCATCAGATAGACTGCAGTGTCATGTAGCACCTTGAATAAACACATTTTAATGCACATATTCTTCAATAAAAAAAAAAACACCTATTCACAAAGAATGGAAAATTTTGCAGTTAACCACTAAAATATCGACACATTTTTGTATGTTGTGTATAAATTGTGTATCGTTAGTCTTGTTGTGTGGAATATTAATCAGTATTTAACTCGCATTCAACCTTGTAATGCATCCCAAAAGGTTGAATGATCGAGTTGAATGTGAGTTGAGTATGCAAATTATTTTCCTTTCTGGGAGTTGAATGTGAGTAAAATATGCAAATTATTTCCCTTTTGGGGAGTTGAATGCTAACTCATTTACATGGCAAAAATTCAACTGACGTTCAATAGACGATCAACTAATGCTAAACTAATTTTCAATTGAACACTCCAGTTGAATCTCCATAGGTCTTTTTTGTTTGGGTTTGGTGAGCACCTAATAGGTAGGAGGGGAAAAGGATGAACCAATAATAAATGACTGTGTAGACTAAGTCATGATATTTTATAGACAAGACAGATTTGGTTTGCTTCGTAGCATATGTTATATTTTATTTCAGAGTAAAACAGCTGCTACTATTCCAGCAGATGATAAGTTAATAAGAAGATTTAATGTAACACCAGAAAGGACTTATCTTATTGAGGTAATATCATTTTATGATAATCAGCAATCATATTTCCAGCAGTGATTATCAAACGATTCAAGAGAAAATAAATGAAAATACACTGATTGTGTTTTTTTTTTTAAATGGGGTCACGTTTATCAACATTTATGTACTGTTTCAGGCACATCCAGTTTACGGGGGTTGTGTATTTTTTTTTTGTCAAATGTCTTTATGATTTGTTTTTACTGTCTGTATTTTCTGTATTTTCTGCATTGTAATTTTTATCTATGAATGATTCCTGAATTCAATACGTTTTCATTTGCTATCCACTTCAAATATTGAATACTGTAATGAAATTCACTGATATCTTTTATATAACTTACCATTCTGAAAGGCCATTTTGAAAGGCAGGGATGAATGGGTCCAGATAGATAGAATGCAGTAGAATTATCGTCTTGCAAGTCAAAGCCTTTCTATTTGGAAATACGCATTTTACAGTAACTTCGGTATTTAGTTATTTGTTACCACTGGGTCGATGCCCCTGCTGGTGGACTTTTAGTCCCCGAAAGTATACACCATCCCAGTAGTCAGTGCGTACTTCGGTGCTTACCCGAAAGCCGATTCTTTTTGGAAACTTGCAATATCTAAATTTTTGTAAATTTTGTGGAAAACTAAGGAGTATCTCCCTCATGCAAAGCTCTGTCCTTAGCTGATTTTGGCTTTACATTTAGATCATTTTGGTTATTTGTTCTTTATCAGTTTTTTTAACTTCTTTGAGTTTATGGTCTTCCAAACGTTTAGGTTTTATCTGCACTGAAGAGACATAAGCTGTCGAAATGCGCATATGCAGAATATAAATTTACAGTAACCTTGGTATTTAATTATTGGATGCTTGGTATCCAGTATAATCACACAAATAGTCTCTATTTTCCTTTTAAGCAATTTTTACCTTTCTGTGCTGGGAAAACTAGCTAGCTTTTGCCAACAGTCTTTGATAATTGTTATCGTTTATATATGTTCTCACAAATACGCAGTGTTGTATTCACATTTTATTCAGATTTCTACATCAGATTTCTTATTCTAGGAACTATTATTAACAGTCTAACAAAGTATGTCTGTCCTGATTGTTTATGAGAGCTAATAGCCATATCGTAATTTTGCGGATAATGTTTCTTTTGAAATGATTTTATTTTCTTAACTTAATATATGTCCAGATTATGTTGAATTGTTTTAATTATGTCGACGTTTTAGATGGAATAGTTTATTTTTGGTAATCGGCTAAATAATAATAGCTTATCTTTTTAAGGAGAAATATAGAATCCACAATCGCATCGACTGAGAAACGACATTTCTACAATCTAGATAGTTAAATTTGAATTTTTAAACGCGAGGCTTGCCGAGCGTTTAAAATATTTGAAAATTTAACTATCGAGAGTGTAGAAATGTCGTTTTTCTAATTTCCATCCAGTTTTCACACTTCTTTAACGGTGTGGAAACATTTGTTCTCCTCTCTAGAGAGGAGAACAAGTTTAGTGACATTTCCCGCCAAATTCATTCGGAATACAATCCTCGGTGTTTTTCGTCCAGTCATTAGAGAAACAGTTTCCACAACTTAAACACGTTAATTATGAAATTTCTAACATCTCGATAAATAAATTTTCAAATGTTTAAAAGCTCCGTAAGCCTCGCTTTCAAACATATGCAAAATTTATTTAACTCGATGTGAGAAATTTCATAATCAACTAGTTCTCGATATGGAAACTATATTTCTCCAAGCCTCGCGTTTAAAATATTTGAAAATTTAACTATCGAGAGTGTAGAAATGTCGTTTCTCACGAGATACGGTTGTGGATTTTGTTTCTGTAATGATTTTAAGGAGAGTTTTGGACAAAAACATGACCCCCTTTTCTGATGATCCGAAATAAATGTGTTCTTTGAGCGTGACGTCATCAGGCATGGTCGTCTTTTTGCATGACGTCACAATGGTTAAGTCGGAAAACGATAAACATATTTGACGTCATAATTGAATTTCATCCAATCACTTGCCGAAAACAGCATTCTCTCTTGAGAGGAGAACAGTATTTCTCCAACTGTTCAAGAAACGTGAAAACAGGATAGAAATTAGAGAAAACATATGCATATACAACAGGAAAATTTATAGCCCCTTACTCAAAACGTTTATGGATTTTATTGTGAGTAATATTTAAAAGAAACATTTGTGCATTTATTTTCATTTATTTTAATTGTGAAAAGCCAACATCTTTATCAAATCAATTTTACCCTTTCTAAGATGATATGATATTTTTTTATCTAAAAATTAAATAAACGTTTATATTCATTCATTAGGTTTCATTTTTTAAAAAATGTGTCATTTACTTGAAAAATTAGTCCATTTACACATTTAGTAATAAAAAAACTTCGCAGAATTTCATTCTGTGTACATAATTTTAAATATCAATTCTCTGTAAATTCCTACCATATTATATAGAGGGTTGGGCACGCATGGTCACAGATTTCCTCGAAACTTTGTACACTTATATAAGCCTATGACTTAGGAACAAAAAATGACCCCTAAACTTGTCCCGCTGGCTTGGTTGCCATGGTAACGGGTACCATGGTTTTTAGGCTAAAATATGATGATTTAGAGCTGAAAAAACAGCAAAATTCAAACGGATGGGGTTCTTTAAATGTAGTCTTTATGCATATTTTTACCCAATCAAGGTAAAATTAAATACTCTGCTGTCATATTGAGGTTAAAATTTTTTGATAAATAATAGGTCTGATAGATGTCCAGGGTCGAGGCACACAGGGGTCTTTGGCCATTTTGAGGATAACTCATTTTTGACCGATTTTAAGGACCTGTATCCTCCATTTGCAACAATGCTGGGTAATTTCAAGATTACAGTCAATAAGTACTAGGTCTGAATAAACAATTTACGGAAAAAAATTGATGGGGCTATGGTTGCTAAGGTGGTTACTATGGCGGTAAAAATGCGAAATTTTCACTTTTTGAAGTGCTGTTTTGGCAGATTTGACATTAATTAAATTCCTTTAATAAAGTGAAATGCTTAATTTGATTCCTTCATACACTCTTATAAATAATTGCTATTCAAAACAAATACAAACTTTTTGACTCTGGTTGCTAGGTTGGTTGCTATGGAAGCATAAAGGACAATTTTCAACCATTTCTGTTTCTTTTTTCAGACGTCTGACCTTCATTTTTGCCTTTTTTAAAGGTTAAATGAAGGATAAACCACGGTTAAGTCATCTTGCTTATAACTCATCACAATATTAAAAAATGATACATTCAGGTTTGAAGAATGGATGGTTGCTATGGCTGCTAAAAATGTCTAAATGTATCGTTGTTCCAAATGCTTTTTTTGTCAGATATAAAATTAATTCAATTTCCTAAAAATAGAATTAAGGTTAATTAAAATCACCATACATAGAACAAAACATTTTCTTTTTTTTTGTTTTTGGGTGTTATTGTACTAAAGCAGTTTGTTGTTATATGCAATTTTCAAAACCCTTTACCAGATTTTGTTTTAGATAAATAAGGCAAGAGTTACCTGCCAGTTGGTGTTCAAGAGCATTAAAAGCAATGATCTTTTCATGAAGATTATAATATGCATTTTGTTAATTGCAGAATCATAGAGATTAGTGGTGTAAGGTGTAATTATTGAGTCATATTGATAACAGAATAGACTTACATCTTACCTCCCAGGAGCATCAAAGCTATTACAATACCCCCTTAACTTGCAATTATTTTATGTCTCTTGGATCCTTGTCGGACCATGTTTCATTTCATTAGAAGACTTGTGTCATTTACAATTTTATTCTTTTTCATATGAAATATTATTTGAAATCACAACAAAAGTATATTTTGAAATAGCAGACCAGCCTTTTCAGAGATCTACAAGCATTAAAAGGTTACAACATTGCCCCCTTGCCTGAAAAAAATTGCTGTCATTTACACAAAGCAAGATGTGATGTATTCAGGTGTGCTTGTAGACTGAAAACAACATCACCAGAGTAGTGTGACTTCAATTGGCCATAACTTGACTAGAAAATGACGTTTTAGCTTGCACACGCCCAATCAGAAGTAGATACTGTAACGTGTTTTATCATAAATGCCCAAGAAATAAGTAGTCATTTACAAATTCTGATTTTGTGATAAATTAGCATCACGGTTCAACATGTGGGCAATAAAGAGAGAAAGGGGAGAGCGCAGTCCGGAACAGAATTGGTTTTATTTCCAGTTAGCCGACATATTATATGAAGGAGCTCAAATGCATGACTTGTGTATATATCCCGAATGTTTTCTCTTTTCGAACTATTGCAGGGATCTTTATTAAGCGAAAGTCCCCAGCAGCTTGTTATGCGATTTTATCCTAACATATCCCTGTACATTGTTTTGATGGGTAATAGCTTTTTTATGCCCCGCCCACGAATGTGGAAGGGGCATATAGTGTTACCCTTGTCCGTCTGTCCTTCCGTACGTCCGGTTAAGTTTTGCGTTTAAGTCCATTTCTCAGAAACTAAGGTATAGAAAAACGATCGTAGACCAGTAGGTAGATCTTGGATAGTACTACAAAGTTCACTAAGCAGTTTGACACTTTGACCTATATTTCATGGTTGAGTGACTCTGGTTAAGTTTTGCGTTAAAGTCCATTTCTGAACAACTACACATTACAGGATAATGTTTTTACATCAAATTAATTGCCTTGATGAGTACTACCCAAATCATTGACAGTTAAGTGGCTTTGACCTAAATTTTACGCTCCAGTGACTTTGAATGAGTTTTGTGTTTAAGTCTATTTCTCAACTTCCATGTATTGTAGTGTCGCGATATTTCACTGTAACATTCAGCTAAAAGAGATCTGCCCATTTCACCAACAATTGGGTGACCATGACCTACATTTTATGTTTCAATGACTTTGGGTAAAATTTGGATTTCATCACAATTCAATGACAGGGAACTCATTTTATGAATGATTGACTTGGGTTAATCTGTTGGGATAAATTTATTGGCGGGACATCCGTGTCTTACAGACACATTCTCTAGTTTTTTTGTTACAGGGTGAGTCGTCTTTACCCTGGTGTGAGCGTCGACATTGTCTGTAAAATCTTTAACCTTAATTCTGGGATGGAGATCTAAAGGGCTAGGGTGTTGATTTTTGTTATGTGGCTTCCCTGCTATGAGAGCTTTGTTGGTGTACCTAATTAGTAGACATTTTGACTTTGACATTACCCAGAAGGAAATTAAAAAAAATACAACTTTAACCTTGCTTCTAGAAACTGGTCTGTAAAGTGATATGGTGCTTATTTTTTGCATGTGACTTGCGTTTAATCAGGGCTTTCTAGGGGTACCATATTTGTAGATCATTTCACGTTGATCATACACTGAGGGTTGATTTTTTAAATACACCGAGTGCAATACACAGAATGAAGCCTCATAGTTTTTAAGGGGCAAAAAATTTGATAAAGACAGAAAATTTCTATCAAATGCAAGGAAAAATTTCATGTAAAAATTTTGATATAAAAACTGATGAAATATAAAAAAAATGTCAGTTTTGTTCCCATTTTTACCCCTGCGAAACGCTAAGAGCTACACCATCTATTGACACCTTGCAGAATGAGTATCCCAAGATGAATCAAAATTAAGAAACCCCGTCAATATCCAATGAAGAATAAAAAAAAGACATTTTGCACATTCATAATTAGGCCCCGTTTTGCCTTAAAACTGTATGAAAATTGGACAAGAGATAAAAAAGAAAATGAGATTTCCTCCGTATGGTTCCACTTTCTTGAGAACCGAGTGTGACGTAAAATCCATTAACATATAAACTACATGCAAAATGAAAGAAATCATGTCAGAAGTTTAGAAATAACAAGTATTCTACATGCAGGTTAATATATGAAATCACTAAATTTGGCAAATATAACGCTCTTAAACGAATGGGTGGTACCACAATACCTCAAACTAATTGAATTGAATGGTGTCATATTTTTCAATAAACCTATTAAAATAAATGATTGAAGTCAAATACTAGGTGAACTTAACAATTTCGGAAAGTTAAAAAATTGCCACAAATCACAAAAATGCCAAAACATAGAAGCAGCCACTGCAAGCTAAGCTCACCTCGTTTCAAAGCATTGTCACATGTTAAGCATGTCAGCACACAGGAATGGACAATAATCATTCTCTTTAACAGATTCATTAAGGCGTACAATGTAGGTTAAAGACTGTCATCCCAAAATGCATGACACATACCAATATGGTTGAATGGGGACATTTCAGTAACCGGGAATGGACTTAAATCATTCTACCTAACCAAGTCGCTCATCTGTAAAATGTATGTCACAGACAGCATTGATGTTGTCATCCAAAAATGCATCACACATACCAATATGTTTGATGTTGGACATGTCAGTAAAAGAGAATGGATTTTAACCATTCTTCCTAACTGGACACCAATGCCGACGCTAGGGTATCAGATAAGCCCCTCACTTCGTGAAGTGAGCTAAATAAATTAGGCAGGGGTTCCCCTAATAATCTAGGTAATACATTTTGCTGAAATTGTAAAACAAAATTTAGCACAGAATATTTTTTTTCTAAAATTTTAGTTTTTATGCTTGGCCTCAATCACAGCTGAGAGCTCAACTATCCATTGCAACCCTTATAAAACCAGCATTCAAATAAATAAATAAATAAATAAATAAATAACAAAATCTGGCAGATATTCCCTCACAGTCTAGGAAATTAATTGGACAAGGGTTATAATTAAGTTTATACATATTTCTGAATCGTAGAAAATATGCAGCAGAATACCCCTTTATAGCCCATTTCAGACCAACATTTCAAGAAAAAAAATGGACAGAGGTTTGCCTTTTAATCTAGGTAATAAATATTGCTTGAATCATTTGGAAAGAACTGCTTTCGCTGAAGCTGAGTATAATCCCCAAAATAATTGGTCTTTGAGAATTTCAGGAAATTAAACAAAATTAAAAAACATATTTTCTTTATTCTAAGATTTTACTTTGACTGTTTGAAAGACTATTTTCCAAAGACTGTTTGGAAATATGGAATAATTCTTCACATTAACTTTATTACTTCTCTTTTTAACATTATTTTTATTCACTATATCTGATTTTTTAAGTTTAAGACATCCCCCAAAAAGTGTGTTGATGTATGCAATTATCACTTCTTGGTTTATAGCAAAAGCTTATGCAATAAAAGGATTATTTCTGTATGAACTATTAAACATTTTTGCAACTATTTTTTGCTTTTGAATAATCAAAAGATGGACTTTTCAACTTTATATCCTGCTTCTAATTTCAAACACGGTAAATGTTTATTTTTCCAAACAGTTTAGTCTGATATGCTGTGTGTCTTAGGAATCTTAGAACAACGGTGAATATGTAAGGTCCCATAACTCCGAAAAAAATTGCCAAATCATATAATTGCCATGCTATACAATTTAATACATATGGTGACAAATGATCATGTAAAATTTCAACCGATTAGCGGTTTCTGAGGAATTGCACCAACAAGATATGCCACTGCGTAATGTTGAAATATTAAAAATCCCGTAACTCCTACAAAATTTGACGAATCAAAATAGCGATGCAATATGATTTAGTACATAAAGTAACTAAAAGTCCTTTAGAATAAGAAAATCTGAGTTGTCGTTTCTGGATTCTTTCTTAGAAGTTGCGTCTACAAAAAAGTGTGACATATGGATGGGAGGATGCAGACCATTACTAGGTTCCAAGGTCACAGTAAAAAAGAATAAGGAAAAGTGAAAAAAGGCCGTTTTAATTTCTATGGAAACTATCTGAGTTGATATCTGTGTTAAACAGTAATTATTTTTCAGGGTTTACTGCAATCACATGATTCATTTGACTTGTAACTTCAATTTGAAGCAAATTATCATACATAAATCTTCCAAAAACATTAAAAAAGTAACAAACCAATCATAGACTGACAAATTATGTAAGTGTCAAAAATAAATGTAAAAAAATCCTCTCGTTATCTTTCACAGTATATCTGTTTTGTTTATCGATTTTTTATGTTTGGTTAGTGTCTTGCTCGTATCCATTTTTTTTGTATATATATGTCGGCTTCACCTCTTGTGAAGTCATAGACTTGTGCCCAGGTTTAAATAAATGTTAATTGTCTTGTCTAGAAACAAAAATCATATAATTAACAATTGTTGCCATTATCATTATTTGCGTAAGTGGTATTTACGATGTGAAGTTCTTTATTTTGATCATCTTGCTTTAAGAATTTTTGAAATGAAAACATAAGGGTGAACATGTCATTTTCGTTGCCATGGCAACCACCCTACCACTAGCAACCAGAATCAAGTCGTTGATATCTCTGACAGAATGTTATATTTGGGGTTGTAATTGAATAAAAAAAATCAATAACTTAGTGTACGGGAATTTTTTTATTATTTATCTGAAAAAAAAATGCATTCACAAAAAAAAAAAAAAATTAAAACTTAACACTTTTTTTGCTACCATAGCAACCATAATAGCACCCCAAGGTATAGTTTGTAATTGTTATGATTATTCATAATGAGCAAGAGAAACTGACGATGTCAAATCCTTAATTTTACTTATTTCAAGAGAAATTTTGAAATCTAAATGTATGAAAAAAGAAACGATAAAGGTAAATAATTGCCGTTTTTGTTACCATAGCAACCAATCTAGCAACCAGAGTCAAACTGTTTGTATTTGTTTTGAATAGCAATTATTATTAAGAGTGTATGAAGGAATCAAATTCAGCATTTAACTTTATTTAAGGAATTTTATTAATGTCAAATCTGCCAAAACAGCACTTCAAAAAGTGAAAATTTCCTATTTTTACCACCATAGTAACCACCTTAGCAACAATAGCCCCATCATTTTTTTCCGTAAATTCTTTATTCAGACCTAGTACTTATTGACTGTAATCTTGAAATTACCCAGCATTGTTGCATATGGAGGATACAGGTATTTAAAATCGGCCAAAAATGAGCTATCCTCAAAATGGCCAAAGACCCCTGTGTGCCTCGACCCTGCACATCTATCAGACCTATTATTTATCAAAAAATTTTAACCCCAATATGACAGCAGAATATTTAATTTTACTTTCCTTGGGTAAAAAAATGCATAAAGACTACATTTAAAGAAACCCATCCGTTTGAATTTTGCTGTTTTTTCAGCTTGAAATCATCATATTTTAGCCTAAAAACCATGGTACTCGTTACCATGGCAACCAAACCAGCGGGACAAGTTTAGGGGTCATTTTTGTTCATAAGTCATAGACTTATATAAATGTGCAAAGTTTCAAGGAAATCTGTGACCATTAGTGCCCAAGTAAGGTTGATGGTTACAGAGAATTGGTATTTAAAACTTAGTGTAATAAAGACATTGAGACAACGGGTTATTGCTTTTTCCGTTTGCAGTAAATTGTAGTTTTTGTCAATAAGAAATGTATTTCAAATCGGTGGGAAAACTCGCCTAAACTTTATTCAAATATATTTCATATTTGAATACACCACATGTACATGTATTTAGTTCTATCGGCTCATATGTACTTATTCCAATAAAATCATGAGAAAGCTATCAATTAGCACTACTTCAGCTTATTGGATAGTATTTTAGTTTCTGTTCGGAAAATTATTACATTGCGTGTTGGCTTAAACTCAATAACTATCTTAAGTAGTATTTTTGTTAGGTATTTGCAGTTAATATGCAAGGTCAGAATGGAAAGAAAGAACAAGTTATTTTCTTCGCACCACCACTTCGTGAGTAACTACAATGTCTATACAATTCTGTTTTCATTCAGTGCTTTCAATGGTCCATTGTGTAGATGTGCGTATATATTTTTTTAAGAATTATATATAAAAACTATATATCAGTTTTTAATATGATTTTGAATATCAATATGTTTACTGAACAAAGCAAGTGTTTGAAAGGAACTCACCTTGTCAGTTATAAGATTTGAAAAATTGGAAACAACAGAGTAATTCATAGGTATAAAGCAATTTCAATATCTATTTCAGATAAAAAGTACAAGAATTCATCAAATGTAGATTTTGCGAGTTATGGCTATAGTTCATTACTTTCCATTTCAACACATTTCATATGCAGAATTACGAAAAAAAAATACTATTTTGCTGCCTAAATTATCCGCATAGACAGCATATCATTTTCGTACAATATATTAAGTTGAAATCACTACAGATTCACTCATGTTCAACAATGTGTATGCATCAAGAGACTTTGTAAAATGCCCAAAGTTATCAATATACAGGTATAACTCGATGATGGTGTGTCAGTTGTCTTTATTTTCGAGTCACTTGTCTACATAAGATGAAGGTCGTCCCCGAATTGAGGATTATTCAATGAAAGAACATCATCTTTATAATTGAAACTGAAATACAAGGACTTGGCTAGTGTATGTCTTGTTTCTGAACTCATCCTTGTATGCATATACGAGTACAAAAAGTGGTGCACAAATATTTCCCATAGCTATATCATTACTGCTGGAATACTTTCCCTCTACATTCAACAAATTTATCATAAATTTAAAATTCCGGCATTGCGATAATATCCTCCTCTTTATTCTTTTTGTTGGAATCAGTGCGATGTTTAATAAAATAGGCCACATCTTGACATAGCACCAAAAACGAATATCCTATTTCACCCTTTTAAGGACAGAAAGACTGGTGTATCAAATTCCAGGGTACTGACTTGAACTTATCATGTGGGAGAGTAGTAAAGAGTAGATAAATTTGATATTGTTGCAGTGGGTTAAGTTTGGACAAAGACGGATATTCTAACAAGTCTTTTTAAAATCCATATTTGATGCACCCCACTTGCTGAGTATGCTTTTTTTGCTATAAACCTTTAGGCCACCTTAAGCTGCACAAAGTTTTGTTGTGAATTTTGTAGACAGATCTCGTTATTCTAATTGTGAATGAGGTTGAGGCCCCGGTAATAACGTAATCACAGCGTACATGGGAAAGGGTGACAAGAGCATAAGAAATCATTAATTTGGACATCCTGCAATACCCGTTTGCGATTAAGATGTCGGTTGATGTTGTTTTTGCATAGGTAGCGATTTAACGATCTTTATCTCTCCAGTACACTTAAATATTAACAAGGTTGACCTAAAAGCTTTAACAACTTTCCTAATTATCTGAGTGATTTTCATAACATGAGAAAGTTCTAAATACAGATCTAAAATTTTAGATCGGAAACGATCCTACATAAAATGTTTATGTCTCATATAAATATGATTTCAGAAGGTGATTACGGTGAAACGTGCATTCCTGATGCATTAAAAAGATGTATACACTCAGACTGGATATGTCACCCTACAATAAAAAGATGTCTTTGTGAAGATACTGAAACACAGTATTGGGATTTTAGATTAAACTCTTGTAAATTAAGTAAGTTTTTTCCTTTATCAAAATTCCTATATCGATCCAAACTGCATACGAATATGAGCATTTATTAGATTCATTTTTTTGTGTACGACTGGACGTTACGATAAGAAACATTTTATATTTCAAGTGCGTTGTGTTTACGTCGATGCATATATCTAAAAATGGATCTGACATCGAGTCGTAAATATAAGATGAATAATCTAACAAATGACCGAGGGTACACTCGCTTCAAAAAAGAGGCGAACAGTGTTTTTTTTTTAAGCTTAATAAAAACTTTGTATCTTAACATCTAATAATGCTTTTGAAAGCCAAAATGGCCGTTGATAAGACCCAAGGCTGTATGGTTCATTTTAGAACAATGATAAATTGAAATTAGATTCACGCAGCATGTACCACTTAGATTACCGACAGGTAAAGCAGCTCAACGCTGTTATAGGAAAAATAAAGGCCACAAATGAGTACGAAAATACCTGCAAGGTGAGTTAAATACGAATCTTCTGTACAAAAAAGGGTTGTCATGCAAACACATTGACAACATCGAAAACGGAAAATACATCAGCACATTAATATAGATAGGGACACATATAAGTATAATACACAACATGTAGAAAACTGATATTTCCACTAAGGGGAAAATTTGTTTTAAAATAGAGTTAACTGAAACAAAAAAATGAATCTTTTCCTTATCATCAGCTATCAGATCTTTCAAAAGGTAGGGCTTTTATGATGATGTTTGTACAAATGCATCACAAACAAAGAAAACAAAAACATTTAGCCCAGTCCTTTAATTTCAGCTTCCGCTACATAGACGATGTGCTTTCTCTTAATAATCCTAAATTTAAGGATTATTTACATCAGTTCTATCCAAATGAGCTTGAAATTAAAGAAACAACTGAAACACCTACTTCAGCTTCGTACTTAGATCTTTTATTGTATTATGACGAAGATGGACGTTTGAAATCTAAGCTATATGACAAGCGTGATGATTTTAATTTCCCCATTGTGAACTTTCCCTTTCTTAGCAGCAATATACCTACCTCTCCAGCCTATGGAGTGTACATTTCACAGTTGATTCGTTACTGTCGAGCTTGTAGTTTGTACAGTGATTTTTTGAACAGAGCAAAAACACTGTCCCAAAAGCTGCTTAGTCAGGGATTTGTTCAACCTTTGTTAATTTCATCCCTCAAGAAATTCTATGGCCGTCACCATAGCATCATTGAAAGATATGACGTGTCAGTATCCCAAATGAAAGTGGACATTTTCAGCTAGATTCACGTCTTCCCGGATTTGACTACCGACTTTGACATTTTCCCGGATTGAATCACTCACAGTGTGACGGGTGCTGTTAACAGAGCAGGACATGCTTACCCTTCCGGAGCACCTGATGTCACTCTCAGTTTCACTGGAGTTCACACTGTGAGTGCCTTTGTTCTGAATGTTGTGGTTTCTGGTTCTGTGCTTTGTGTCTGTCTGGCGTCATTGTTTTTGTGTCTAACGTCATTGTTTTCTGTGTTCTCGTTTTTGCCCTGTCTTTGGACTTCGATTTTTGTGAATGTCACCCCTTTGTTCCTTCGGTGTTCTACTGCCGTTGTTTCCTGACTATTTGTTTATTTTTTATAAGTTTCAAATGTGTGGTTATTCTGTCGATTTAATTCTTGTCTTCAGTATGTCTTCTGTAGAAAAGGTATGTTGGTACCAATTAAATGTTGTAATTTTGGGACTCTACAAACAAGTGCACTTTAAAAGGGTGCTGTGATTTATATCCCAGACCACTGATCTGTTGAAAAGTGTTCATCCCTTTCTCCGTTCGCCCAGTTTATGGAATTATAATTTGATTTTTTTTTCATCTGAAAAAAGCAAAATAAAAATCTTTCACATCCATATGAGAGGATGTTTATCAATATTTAATCTAAGTGCGAAAAGATCAGCTGAAAGGATAGGTCCATGAATATAAAATATAAGCCCTAAACATGGTGAATATTCACATTTTTTTTCAGTTTCAAAAAATGGAAGGAAAATATTTAATAAAACCCCTAAATCTTAAATTCCTCAAATAAGATACATTAGAGGGTAGAAGTTTACAAATGGGGTGATAAAAACATTTAAAACTCAATTAATGTATAATTGTGAGGAGTTTTATGTCATTTATAGTTGTTTTTTTTTTACAGAAAAGTTTTTTTTTATGCAAATAATTACAGTACAATGTTTATGCATAAAGATTACATGTATATCTTTACATATTGGAATTGGATGAGCTAGTGCACCAAATATAATCTGGAATTATTTTAATTTTAAAAAGGAGCAGCTTGACATGTTTTAAAATATATTGAAGCTCTCTTTTTAGGATATATTGTCATAAAGAATTCGTAAAAAATAATATTACAAAAAAATCTAGCTAGTTAAAAATCGACCTTCAACCACTAAACTAAATTTAATACATTTTTAATACACAGGTTATGAATGTCTTAATATCAACCTTTATACAATTATCTTCCAGAGTATATATCAAGCGATACAGGATATTCAGCTGGCTCAATGGCAGGTGTAGGTGTTAGTTGTGTTCTTCTTGGTGTAACGTTAATGATTGTAATATACTTCATGAGAAGGAAATTAAAAACAGGTTAGCATAATAAAAGTGGCAAAGATGATATTTTTATTAAATATAAGTTCAGAAAATCGAGTAGTTAAAAATACATATGGAGTCTACAGCTCAAAGATTATCCGCTACTGTCTTGCATGTAAAGTAAACAGCAATTTAATCAATAGGGCAAAATTACTCCGTATTTTCTAAGGTAATTATCCAGGGTACTTACCCAGAGTACACTTTGACCCATCTTTCTAAATCACGTTTTGTCTCATTTTGTACCTTTTGATGATAGTGTTCCTGGAGTTTGTAGTCTACCCGTATTGGTTTATTACTATGTTTATTATATTATTTTGAAACGGGATAGGGGAAGGAAACCGGTTGAACCCTACCTCTAGCTTTTGGGTGTATTTCTTTTGTCATTTTAAAACATGTCTGGAACGTTACCTGTGCCCATGACCAATGAAATGAAAAAAAAACATTCGACACAACAAATATTGCGGACCGTTTCGTGATTGGACGTTAAACTGATACGTGATCATCGAATTTGCTAATTTGATTCTGTGAAAATAAATTATCTTCAGATTCTTTGTTATTATTCAATGCCAAAGAAAATGTTAAATCCTTATAAGCATGTTTATTTGAAAACAATACCACTTTTTACCCCCACCTGAAATTATCAAGACGTTATATCAACTTTCAAAAATTTAAAGAAAGAAACCATTTTTAAGTCCACGAAAAAATCGCCTATGGTTGTGAGTATTTTCTCTTACCTTTTTCATCATGTTCAACGAGTTACCAAAGATCGCTAAGAATCTTATTTCCTGATTTACATCAGAAATATCTATTTTAGAATGTTGTCGATGTTAAAATGTAATTCTTTAATTCTTCTTTTCATATGGCGTTATATAACGTCTTGATCGAATTAACGTCTTAACGGTACATATTTTATAAACTTTATTTTACATCAGTGGACGTCATACATGTTATGTTCAGCAAAATAACCAGAGGCTCCCAGGAGCCTGTATCGCTCACCTGGCTTTCAGTTGCCACAATCAAGGTAACATTGTAAGTTATACAGTTGATCTTCAGTTTCTCAAACTTTCGTAGCTCAAACACCTCCAATATCTTGAGCTGTTTTAAAAGTCTGATCATGTTTTACTATATTTCTTTGTTGGGCTTTTTTGACAAAAAAGTTCTTGCTAAGGACTACTTTCGACACCAGTTTTGAAGTCAAGTTGTCATTTTGTTAATGGCAGTCAACAAACATTTTTCAACATCGGTATTGAAGTCGCAACATCAATATCTACTTGGAAATCAAATTTCATCGAAATCGGACAATGTAGAATTTTCCCGCCTTTTTTGGCGGCCATTTTAAAAATGGCGGTCAACAAACAATTTTTAACATCAGTTTTGAAGTTATGACATCAAGACCGTTTTGGAAACCAAATGCCATTGAAATCAGACATTGTTGAATTTTCCCGCCTGTTTTGGTGGCCATTTTGAAAATGGCAGTCAACAAACAATTTTCAACACCGGTTTTGAAGTCGCAACATCAATATCTATTTGGAAATCAAATTTCATTGAAATCGGACAATGTAGAATTTTCCCGCCTTTTTTGGCGGCCATTTTAAAAATGGCGGTCAACAAACAATTTTTAACATCAGTTTTGAAGTTATGACATCAAGACCGATTTGGAAACCAAATGTCATTGAAATCGGACATTGTTGAATTTTCCCGCCTTTTTTGGCGGCCATTTTGAAAATGGCTTTCAACAAACAATTTTCAACACAGGTTTTGTAGTCGCAACATCAATATCTATTTGGAAACCAAATTTCATTTAAATCGGACAATGTTGAATTTTCCCGCCTTTTTTGGCGGCCATTTTGAAAATGGCGGTCAACAAACAATTTTCAACACCAGTTTTGAAGTCGCAACATCAATATCTATTTGGAAACCAAATTTCATTGAAATCGGACAGTGTTGAATTTTCCCGCCTTTTTTTGGCGGCCATTTTGAAAATAGAGGTCAAGGAACAATTTTCAACAACAGTTTTGAAGTCGCCACAGCATGGCAAACATTTCATCAATTTACACTTAACCTCCATCTTCTATAGTTTTGGAAATAAAAGATGAAATATACGAAAAATTTTAAAAATTCGGTGAAAAAGGGCAATAACTCCTACAAGGGTTTATGGATTTTCTTCAAAATTTCAGGATGGGTAGATCTTGATATGCTGAACATTTTTGCAATTTAAAGTTGACCTCTATCTGTTATTATTTTCAAATAGAAAATAAAATAAATTAAAATTTTGAAAATTTTACGGAACAAGGGCAATAACTCCAAGACGGGTTTCCAGATTTTCTTCAAAATTGCAGGGCGGGTAGATCTTGCCATGCTGATCATTTTTACTCCTGTAACGGTTTTCGAGGTAGTTGCAAAATACAGCAATTTACCCCTATGTTCTATTTTTAGTAACAGCAGCTATGTTGTTTGACCCTCGGACTAATCGAACACAATTTTGAAACTGCATACCCTGGTGATGATTCAGGCCAAGTTTGGTTACAATTCGCCCAGCAGTTTCAGAGGAGAAGATTTTTGAAATTGTTGACGGACGGACGGATGACGGACGCAAAGTGATGGCAAAAGCTCACTTGGCCTATTAGGCCAGGTGAGCTAAAAACCCGGTCTCAATGGATGTCAACAAACGACGCCATATTGGATTCTCTCTGTACTAACGAAAAAGATGGTGCATGCGGAACAGTGTTCTGGCTGTTCTCGCACACTGTTCTGGTGCACTTCATTGACTAGAACATGTTCCGAATGTCCAGAACTTGCGAAAGAAATACACCCTTTGTATCAAGTCCGTCTATCCCGAGTTCCTATAGTTATTTATGTTTGTTTTTTGTTTTTCATATATTTTTTTCTAGTGCAATTCCCTTTTAAATTGTGGTCTGTGATTGAAATATTGAAATTGTCCACCATTGTTGGTGTTAACTGTTATCCTCTCTCTTAAATTATATTCACTCACTGTTACTCATGTCACTCAAAAAGTCTAACTGTCGTGATAACGTTACAAATGTTTATATCATACAAATTAAGATGGACATCTTCGTAGATCCCGAATTACGTTTTGTCTTATTCTTTCTTTCTCAAGATTGTGGTCTTGGAGTTAGTAGTCTACCTGTATTTGGTTTTATTTGTATGTTTATTAAATTACGGAAAGCCCCTGCTAGTGCCTTTACCAAGTCCGGCTATCCCGAGTTCATATCGTTGTTTATGTTTGTCTTTTGCCATTTTATTGTATTTTCAGCAGTTCCCTGGTAGATTGTGGCATGTGATTCTTAAATTCGGCCATTGTAAGTGTTTCCTGTTATCTTTGTTTCATTAATTGATTGCTGGATTGCAAACATCGAATTATACATTACACCAAACTCTTCACTTACAGTGTGACAGGTGCATATGTTGAGCAGAGCTTGCCTACCCTTTCGGAACACATGATGATACTCTTCTTTGTAGTGGGTGCACTCTTTTAGTTTCGTGATCGTCGTTTATGTTTGTCTCTCTTCTTCTTTTGAAATAATTGTTCCAATTCAGGACCATTGCGGTTTACAGGTTTTCGATGGCTTATACATAACGTATAACAGTTGTTATATATCTGTATTTGTATGGTCGTATATGTTTTTGTAAATATGAGTTATTTCCCTTTTCCCGCTATTGTAATGTGACGTAGCAGTGTTGAATAAATGTTATGGTTGCAGCAGACGTGTTTTTTGTTCTTCGTCCTAATGTATCCGTAGACTAGGGGAATATTTTTGTGTCACCCTAGTCTATAGCATGGTAGAGTACCCTAAGTATTCCCGTTTTTCAATGTTGTGTGATATTTGTTGACTGATTTTGTGAGCTGGACTAATTTTCCCCGAAAATTGAAATTGTCTGCAGATTGGACCACGACCACGTGCTCGCCATTGAAATTTATTTGGAACTTCATACAACTTTCGTGACAACTTTTTGACATGATCACTGGTAGAATTTAGGAATTTAACATTGTTTTGGCAGTTTATATAATACTGGCAAGAACTGAACATTTTGATTTTTGTGAAACCATGTGACATAATTATTCGTATGAAAATCGTATTTATTTGATAAGAAACTCCGTATATTTTGTTAATCCAGCAAACGTTTATGTGCATTGCCATCCGTCTTTGTATTTTTACGTGGATCTGTGTATTGTACGCGTATGTGCTGCCATCCGTGTGTCTCGTCATGATGTGCACGTGGAACGTTAATCGTTAGATGTTGTGTATTTGGGGAAGTACCGCCTACAGAAATTTATTAGTGATAATCGTATCGCCAAAATCTGGTGAAAAATTAAAAGTAATGTCGTTTTTTCAAACATGTAAGTTTTGCCGATTGGTGATAATTGTATCGCCATCGTTTACATAAAATAGTGTGTTCGAAATTTTGAAGATTGTCCGATGAGAAAAGAAGATCGAGTCCGTTTACTGTTATATTGGTGATATTTGTATCGCCATTTTACTAACTTTTCCCGTTTCATTATGTTTAATCACGTTTCATTTATTTATAAAGTTATTTCATATTGGCAATGATTGCATTGCCATATGAAAGTAATTATTTGGAAACTTTTTGGTTTTAATTGTCACATTGTCATATTTTAAAATTATTTATGCTTATTTGATAGTGAATTGCCAATAGCGGTGTGATTTATGTCATAAATAAAACCTAGTTGGTTGATATTTTCTTTTCTGGAACTTCTATATTTTTCATTTTTATTATTTTTTTATCGTGAGAGTGAGATGTATGAATCTATAACGATAGAGAGAGGGAAATAGTCGTATTTTTCAAATGTTGTGAAATTTATAGACATTTTCACGAAAGTTGTGTCATACCTTTTTTCAAGAGTTTAAGGTCTCTGATGACTACATGTATATCAATATTTTATTCAGCTATACATTTAATGGCAATTTTTCCTGAGGATGTTTGAGTAAAAGTTCTATGCATAGTTTTTTGTAGCGTCATTTTATATGTTTGTCTGTGTGGAAGTAGTGCGTGCATTGCAAATCCTGGAGTGGACACCTGGTGCCAGACTTCAGACCTTTAGTATGAGAGTAATGCGTGCATGGAGTCCTGTGGTGTGACTTTGCGATGCCAGACTCTCGATTTCTGCATATGTACCTGGCGTGTTGTTTTCCGATGGATCTTCGATTTTTGATAATTGTGAAAGTTCAGCATATATTTTCAACTATTTTGAATATGTTTTAGAATTTGTATAACTTAATATTACTTTATTTGAAATTCAGTATATTTTGAAATATTTTTACATGATTATGTATTTTCAAAAACCCATAGACCATTATATAAAATTTAAGAACTTTTATTTTTGTGGGCCGGGATGTTATATATCTGTATTTGTATGGTCATATATGTTTTTGTTAATATGAGTTATTTCCCGTTTCCCGCTATTGTAATGTGACGTAGCAGTGTTGAATAAATGTTATGATGGCAGCAGACGTGTTTTTGTTCTTCGTGCTAATGTATCCGTAGACTAGGGGAATGTTTGTGTGTCACCCTAGTCTATAACACGGTTAATTTTTGCGCGATTTAATTTTCGCGTATTTTGGCGGATAAACTTAAATCGCGAAAATAAATTTCGCGAATATTTTAAAAATGTTTAGGATATATATAGGATCTTTGATAATCCGCGAAAATTTAAACTGCTTAAATTTTTGGCATGCATTTTCCACTCAAATCCGCGAAATTTTTGACCCGCGAAAATAACGCTCTAAACGGTACTTTGTCTTTTTGGATTTCGACTTCTGACAATACTGATCATTTTTTTTCTTATTACCCTCATTTAAACTATAAGAAAAAAATTGTTTAATTTTAATAATGACGCCAGTTGAATGAGAAAACTTTCACATAAACAAAGCACACGATTTTTGCTGAAATATAGAGAGCATACACGGGGAATTTTTTTGGAATTTAATTTTATATGGTTTAATAGACATAGTATCATACTACGGATACATAAGTTTGGTGTTGACATAAATTATCACAATAATATCATTTGCTATACCATTCAGTGTTGTGATAGTTTGTTAAACAAATCCAACACAAATCATTTGAGTTTTACCAATCATTTGAGTTTTACCAAGGAACATGTGTTGTCAAATCGACGTTAATATATTTAAAACAACAATTGCTTCTTTTTTGTTTGTAGACAAAGGCCTCAAACCCGGAACACAAGAAAGGTTTGTTTTCATTCTATGTTAACAACAAATAATTCATGGACCAGCCCTATATACCAATTAATATACGTTGAGCTTCAGCGAGGTGTAAAATATCACCCTTGGTAAAATTAGTAAATATTAAAATCTCCTGAATTATTTCGATTGAAATAGGACAAAACAAATCAATAAAGTTTGAAGTGAAGGATTGCTAAAATAAAGAAAAATAATGGCTGTTCCGCTAATTAAACACACAAAAAGAAAAAAAAAGGAGACTATAACAGATTTAAAATAAAATTATAGAAAAAAAAAGAAACAAGAAATTATAAAAGTATAAAATATCTACGCGCGAATTTACTAATTTTTTACTGCACATTTATGTACTTATGATACAGTCCTGAATATATAACAATTAAGCCAAGGCTGTGGAGACAAAGTGTTTTAGGCATGTCATGATAGAACTGAGTATTGATATTTATATAAAGACAAAAAAGAATTTCAACAGATACTAGAGAGACGTGTTATACAAAATTTCACATGATATACAACCTCAAACAATAAGAAGTGATAAGTTATATCAAATTTATTGCATTTTACTGGTACAAAATGTCACAAATATGATCACAACGCAAAAATGGCAATTGTAAAGTAAAAAAAAATCATATTAAATACAGGTCGAGACAAACTTCCAAAGATAAAATAAATGTACAAGATTGATAACTGTGTGTCAGGAAAGAGACATATTCTAGTCTTTAATATTCATTTTACATTATTTACTAAATTTCAAGTATTTACACGCCATGTCTTTTGTTTTGTTAGACAATATTTCTATTCAAAATCGTCTTGTCTAACAATAAACGTATTCACTTTGGTCAATGTCATTGGTTTCGCTCGTAAAAGTGCACAATACCTTACGCTTATATATTATGGCCTTTATTGCATGCAGTTTTTTTTGTACGCGTATATAAAACACGAAATATTTATCCACTGATATATGAAATTGGAAAACACAGCCTTATTATTTTTAATTTCAGTGGTACTAGATACGAAGACATTGGACTTGAAATCACATCAAATTATGACATGCTGGGAACACAGAGCCAACAAAACGTTTATGACCGTATTCAAGCGCCAAATACTTTATATCAAAACATTTGATCAATAAATTTTCAGTCACAAATCAGCCAGTCTAAAGAAATGTTTGAGCACAGTTGTCCATGAGAATCATAACTCTGTTCGATAATTTTGTTATAATCCCATTCTGAAATACTCTGAACTATGTTTACAGTAGATGTCATACGTTTTACTGGTATGAACGTTTCTTATTATTTGAAAATATCAATGACTGTATCAGTGTAATTGTAAATTCAAAGACACAAAATGCATAAATTAGATGAGAGCAATTAAAGCCTTGACATTATCATTATCATATTTGGTTATTTGTTCTCTATCAGTTTTAAATATCTTTGAGTATATGGTCTTCCAAACATTTAGATTTTATCTGCACTGATGAGACATAAGTTGTCGAAATGCGCATATGCAGAAAGTAAATTCACAGTAACCTCGGTATTTAGTTATTGACATTAATTAATTAATACCAATGTGCAGGTTTCAATGCTTCTGAATAAAAGAATACAGAAGCTACTGTGAATTTAGTTTCTGGCTATGGTCATTTCGACAAATTTGTCTCTGCAGTGCAGATTGATCGAAGACCATTAATAAAAAAGGTGAAATCTGATAGAGAACAAATCGCAAAAAAAAAAAAAAAAATCAAAACATCACATTTGGACAGAGCTATGCAAGAGGGAGATACTTTTTAGTTTGAAGCATTTTTTTAAATTTAATTATTGCAATATTCCAAATAAAATTTGTTAACGGGTCAGACACAAAGTACTGACTGCTTGGATTGTGAATACCTTCGGGGAATAATAGTCCACAAACAGAGGCATCAGCCTAGTATAGAAGTAATAATTTCCAATATACCGAATAGACGAATTTCATATTTACGGGATGACTGCTAATTTAGCATGTTTTCCAAAGGGACGTCACTTGCTAACACCCGTCATTCTGGTTTTCGGTCTCATTAGGGAAAGGACGGTCAGTAAATATTTTCTCTGGCAACGGCTACGATTTTCACTGTGGTAAGTACCCGAATAGCTTGAAATAATTTATTTAAAGACAATCGAGATATTACCCCTAGTCCAGTGATAGATACCCATGTATTCAAAATCTACTGCTGTCCCTTATTACAATGGAACCGTAAACCTGACTCTCGGGTCAGTAGGTTACTTCCCTTTGTGGAAAACGTTATAAAACGGAGCCAAAGTCGGGATAAGAAATAAACATGAAAGTGGGCTATTAACTGTAAACTTAGTTTCGGCATATTTCCATTTCGACAACTTATGTCTCTAAAAGTTGGTATGGATGTTTTTTTTATTTTAGAGAAAACATATTTTTTATTGTGTGTATAAGCTTATCTGGCTTGCTAATTTTTTCTTTTTGAGTTATACACCATTGTGATGCCAGTGCTTTTAATTTTAGCGAAGAGCTCGTTAAGGCTAATAGAATAAAATAATTTTGATTCTTCTTTTTCGCACATCTTTTGCTAAATGAATCCCATCAATATATCCTAAGAGGTTAAAGAAATTACGAAATGTACTAAATCTACATATTTTTGGGGCTTTCATTTCGAGTTTGACGAAAACAGTAATCTCAGTAATAAAATGTACGACTAAATGCACGATTTGAATTTCAAAATTATCAAATTCCCTAACTAGTTATATCCCTACTTCTGCTGCTTACAGAACCACCTTATTAATAAGGGCTTTAAAAGTTTCCGTCTATTATGATGTATATATATATAAGCCCCAAGATGTTCTCGATAATATTAATTCTAAGACTCTAACTCGGTTGGTCTTTGACATTAGACGCATATAATTTATTTTTCAAGACCTGTATAAGCAGATTTACATGCTTATCCTGAGGAACATATAAGATTTCCAAGTTTGTCGTTGTTTTTAGACGTTATATATGAATTATTTACACGACTAGTATTTTCTTCATCAAGAAGATCCTTGGAGCTTATTCCACCTCTTAAATGAGTTTTGGGAATTATCGATTGACAAAAAAAACGTCAACTCATCCTGCCCACCTTTTGGATGACACACAAAGACTCATCAGTTTCTGTTTTGGTTTGTGTATTCTCACTAGTTATTTATTTCATTTCATACAGTAGAGTAGAGTAGACATTTAATATGGAACTTTGGATTTTTTTTCTTCACCCGGCTGCTCCAGCGAGGTCCATCAATCACGGGGCCAAATGGGTAGGGACGGGAAATTTACCAGCCAATCTCCAGTCTTGTACATCCTTCCAAGAGAGTAATTTTTCTGCAGCGGTTTTCCAATTTTTAGATCCGAG